>OY740800.1:45694981-45737481 GCA_963514005.1 Raja brachyura | reverse complement strand
AGCGTCAGAGACCCGGGTTCGATCCTGACCTCCGGTGCTGTCTGTGTGGAGTTTGCACGTTCTCCCTGCGACCACGTGGGCTTCTTCCGGGTGCTTCAGTTTCCTCCCACATCACAAAGACATGTGGGTTTGGGGTTCGATATACAAGTAACTGCAGATGCTGGTTTACTGGAAAAAAAAGACACAAAGTGCTGGAGTAACTCGGCGGTTCAGTCAGCACCTCTGGGGAAACATGGATAGGAGGTGTTCTCTAGAGATGCTGCCTGACCCGCTGAGTTATTCCAGCATTTTTGGTCGGGTTTGTAGGTTAATTGGCCCTCTGTAAAAAATAGCCCCTAGGGAGTGTAGGGAGTGGATGAGAAAGTGGGATAACATGGAACTACTGAGAACGGGTGATTGATGGTCAGCGTGGACTCGGTGGGCCGGAGTGCCTGTGTCCATCCTGTATCTTTGAAGCAGATGCTGCCTGGCTTTCAGACTTCTTCCACTGCTTTGTATTTAGCAAGAAATAGTGTGGTTTCAAAACAGGCAGCAGAAATATGCTGGAACGGGCACAGATTCCTCATCACATCTTGTTTACTCACACAATACAACCTCGCTAAAGCCAGCAATAATGAGAAAGCAGTTTCGATGACGGATCAGTATGCCACAGGGCTCAGCCGTTCCATTCTAATGGGCAACGCAAAGATTTGGTTGCAATCCCAACCACAGGATGAAAAGACTACAGAAAGTAGTAAACACTGCCCAGTCCATCATCGGCTCTGACCTCCCTTCCGTTGAGGGGATCTACCGCAGTCGCTGCCGCAAAAAGGCTGGCAGCATCATCAAGGACCCACACCACCCTGGCCACACACTCATCTCCCTGCTACCTTCAGGTAGAAGGTACAGGAGCCTGAAGACTGCAACGTTCAGAAACAGATTCTTCCCCACAGCCATCAGGCTATTAAACTTCACTCAAACTAAACTCTGAACATTAATAGCCCATTATCTGTTTATTTCCACTTTATCTGTTTTATTGATTCATGTGTGTATATATTTATACAATGGTATATGGACACACTCATCTGTTCAGTATCCATGCCTTCTGTAATTCTGTTGTGCTGAAGCAAAGCAAGAATTTCATTGTCCTATCTGGGACACATGACAATAAACTCTCTTGAATCTTGAAAACAGTGAATATATCGGGGTGAAACCCTCAGGATCCTGGAGAACGTGGATAGGTGACGTTTCACAGAGTGCTGGAGTAACTCAGCGGGTCAGGCAGCATTTGTGGAGAACGTGGATAGGTGACGTTTCACAGAGTGCTGGAGTAACTCAGCGGGTCAGGCAGCATCTGTGGGGAACATGGATAGGTGACGTTTCACAGAGTGCTGGAGTAACTCAGCGGGTCAGGCAGCATTTGTGGAGAACATGGATAGGTGACGTTTCACAGAGTGCTGGAGTAACTCAGCTGGACAGACAGCATTCTCTGGAGAGAAGGAATGGGTGACCCAAGGGTCTCAGCCCCAAACATCACTCATTCCTTCCCTCCAGAGATGCTGCCTGTCCCGCTGAGTTACTCCAGGTTTTTGTGTCGATCTTCAGTTTAAACCAGCATTTGCAGTTCCGTCCAACACAGTAACAATTTTGAAATGGGACAGCCTCCAACCAGATCGACATGGTGCATCAGAACGTGGTGCATTTGCCGATCGGCAATGAACCGATACACCGGAAACACGACACCGCGTGCCGACAGAAACGCCACGGGTACAGCTGCTGTCACATCTGGAGTTGTTTGTGTCGAGTGCAAAGTGTAGCTTTAGTTTTAACCTTGCGTTCATTGTGGTCAGGGGCATTGAGGTACAGTGTAAAGCTTTGTATTGTGTGCTAGACAAACAGGTGTGCGGCACGGTGGGCAGCGGTAGAGGTGCTGCCTCACAGCCCCAGACACCCGGGTTCCATCCCCACTACGGGCGCTGTCTGTACGGAGTTTGCACGTTCTCCCCGTGACCTGTCTGGGTTTTCTCCGGGATCTACGGTTTCCTCCCACACTCCAAAGACGTGCAGGTTTGTAGATTAATTGGCTTGGTAAATGTAAAAATGGTCCCTAGTGGGAGGAGGATAGTGTTAATGTGCGGGGATCGCTGGTCAGTGTGGACTCGATGGGCCGAAGGGCCTGTTTCTGCGCTGTATCTCTGAACTAAACTAAACTAAATTAAGATCAGATTATACAATCACACCAAACTCAAGCACGATAGGTAGAGAAAAGGGGAAGATACAGAGTGCAGAATCTAGTTCTCAGCATTGTAGCGCATCAGTTCCACAGACAAAGTCCAATGTCCACAATGGGGTAGAGGTGAATCGGACAGCACCCTAGCTAATGGTACATAAATATTTAGTATTATTAATATTTTGCAGGATTGATACAGGTGGATGTTACAGAGTTGCACCCCAACATCAGGGAGTTGTCTTAAACCTGAAATCCAAGCTCTCTTTGAAGCTCAGAAACATTACCAGCTGTCAAGTGAAAAGCTTTTGTTATGATTTTGTGAGAATATAAAGCAGGATAGTAAAAGCTACTTTAGGTATGTAAAGAGGGAAACATTAGTTAAGACCAAAGTCGGACCCTTGAAGACAGAAAAAGGGGAATTTATTATGGGGAACAAGGAAATGGCAGATGCGTTGAACAGGTACTTTGGATCCGTCTTCATTAAGGAGGACACAAAGCTGGGTGGCAGTGTGAACTGTGAGGAGGATGCTATGAGAATGCAGGGTGACTTGGACAGGTTGGGGGAGTGGGCAGATGCATGGCAGATGAAGTTCAATGCGGATAAATGTGAGGTGATCCACTTTGGTAGCAAAAACATGAAGGCAGATTACTATCTAAATGGCGTCAAGTTGGGAAAAGGGGAAGTACAACGGGATCTGGGGGTCCTTGTACATCAGTCTATGAATGTTAGCATGCAGGTACAGCAGGCAGTGAAGAAAGCGAATGGCATGTTGGCCTTTATAACACGAGGAATCGAATATAGGAGCAAAGAGGTCCTTCTGCAGTTGTACAGAGCCCTAGTGAGACCACACCTGGAGTATTGTGTGCAGTTTTGGTCCCCAAATTTGAGGAAGGACATTCTTGCTATTGAGGGAGTGCAGCGTAGGTTTACAAGGTTAATTCCCGGGATGGCGGGACTGTCATATGCTGAGAGAATGGAGCGGCTGGGCTTGTACACTCTGGAGTTTAGAAGGATGAGAGGGAATCTCATTGAAACATATAAGATTGTTAAGGGCTTGTCAACACTAGAGGCAGGAAACATGTTCCCGATGCTCTTAAAAATAGCGGAGTCGGGGGATATGGGGAGAAGGCAGGAACGGGGTACTGATTGGGGATGATCAGCCATGATCACAGTGAATGGCAGTGCTGGCTCGAAGGGCCGAATGGTCTACTCCTGCACCTATTGTCTATTGTCTATAAACCACCACCATTTTACACATTTTATCTGATTTTATATCTTATCTCCATCTAAACAGAACCAATGAGCTGAAAAATCAGTGGTAGATCCTGCCAATGTTTAATGAGCATAGAATTAGATTGTTTTTAGCAATAAGTTTAATGAAATCAAAACCATACTAAGTGTGTCCTTAATTATGAGCTCCATGTAGAGGCTGAGCAGCCGAGGCTGAGTATGAAGTGTATAATATCGTGAGAGGAATTGTTAGGGTTTGTCCTTACGGCATCAGAGGCACTACGGGTGCTGTCTGTATGGAGTTTGCACGTTCTCGCAGCGACTGCGTGGGCTTTCTCCGAGATCTTCGGTTCCCTCCCAGATCCCACAGACATTCGGGTTTGTAGCTTTGTCGACGTCTGTAAGTTGTCCCTAGTGTGTAGGATAGTGCTAGTGGAGGGGGTGATTGCTGGTCGGCGTGGACTCGGTGGGCCGAAGGGCCTGTTTCCACACTGCATCACTAAAGTCTAAAGTAAGGCAGTGGACATTGGTTTAAGATGAAGGGAAATAGATTTAATAGGGACTTGAGGGGCAACTTTTTCCACACAGATGTTTGGATCGAGCTGCCAGAGGAGGTAAATGAAGAGGTACTTGCCATTCCAACATATTTTTAGACAGGTTACATGGATAGGGGGATAGGGGGATCCCTGACCCGCTGAGTTACTCCAGCCCTTTGTGTGTCTCGATGAGCCACTGAGTTCTGCCAGCACCTTGTGTTTTGCTCACGGTGCAGGTCGATTGCCCCTGGGTGAGGGGGAGCTGGCAGCGATGGAGGGGGAGTGACAATAGGACTAGAAGGGGGAGAGAGGTGGGGGAGGGGAGGGGGGAGGATAACGCTCGGCGAGTGATAGGTGGATATAGGTGAGGGGGACTTGATGTACAGGTGGGTGGACAAAGGCTAGAGATGAGAACAAAAGGGTGGCAGGCAAGGAGAGACGAGGAGTGCAATGTGAAGCCATTTTGTGTCTATCTTCGATATTAACCAGCGAATTAGAGGGATAAGGGCCAAACGCAGGAAGGTGGGACTAGTGTAGATGGGACATGTTGGCCGGTGTGGGCGAATTGGGCCGAAGGGCCTGTTTCCACACTGAATCACTCTATGACTACAAGAGCCCATTTTCGTGCTATATGATCCTATGATTCCACGAATCCTACAGTAAACTCATAGAAGCGATATTTTATGGAAACTAGGACGATGAAGGCAGGAAATGATTATTTATACATGGACGTGTGTGTTTGCATGTAGCTGTGAGCAGAGACTACAGAGAGCTCTTTTTCCTTGGAAACCCTTTTTCCAAAGAACCTGCACATTACTCACTCTCTGCACCAACATGCAGCTTCTTACGTGAACACAACTATTTTTAGATCAGAGTTTATTTTTAAAAAACACTCCACATCTTCCAGTCTCTCCTCAGTGCCTGGCTGGGAATCATCCATTGCATTAGGACTTAGGACAGTGTTGCACAGGAACAGGGCCTTCGGCCCGCAATGTCCATGCTGGACATGATGCCAAGACCAGCTCTTATCTGCCTGTACCTGATCTAAACCCCTGCCTGTCCATGTGCCTGTCTAAAAGCCTCTTAAACGCCACTATCATATCTGCCTCCACTGCCACCCCTGGCAGCGAGTTCCAGGCACCCACCACCCTCTATGTAAAAATAACTCGCCCCGCAAATCTCCTTTAAACTTTGCCCCTCTCACCCCCAGAGTATGTGAACAGGTGATCGCTGGTCTGTGCGGACTGGATGGGCCGAATGGCCTGTTTCCATGCTGTATCACTAAACTAAACTAAACTCACCCAATATAACAAAAAAGGTGGACAAAAATGCTGGAGAAACTCAGCGGCTGAGGCAGCATCTATGGAGCGAAGGAAATAGGCGACGTTTCGGGTCGAGACCCTTCTTCGCTGGTTAATATCAAAGATAGACACAAAATGGCTTCACATTGCACTCCTCGTCTCTCCTTGCCTGCCACCCTTTTGTTCTCATCTCTAGCCTTTGTCCACCCACCTGTACATCAAGTCCCCCTCACCTGTATCCACCTATCACTCGCCGAGCGTTATCCCCCCCCTCCCCTCCCCCACCTCTCTCCCCCTTCTAGTCCTATTGTCACTCCCCGTCCATCACTGCCAGCTCCCCCTCACCCAGGGACAATCAACCTACACCGTGAGCAAAACACAAGGTGCTAGTGGAACTCAGTAGCTCATCGAGAGACACAAAGGGCTGGAGTAACTCAGCGGGTCAGGCAGCATCTCTGGAGAGAAGGAATGGGTCGAGACCCTTCTTGTCAGGCCCCCAACTCTTTGACAGCTTTCTCCTGCCCCCCCCCCCCCCCCCCCCCCACCCACCCCCTCCACCACTACAATCAGTCTGAAGAAGTGTCTCGGCCAATAGAAGCTTAGAAAGTAGGTGCAGGAGTAGGCCATCCGGCCCTTCAATCCAGCACCACCATTCAATATCATGGCTGATCATCCAAATCAGTACCCCATTCCTGCTTTCTCCTCATATCCCTTCATTCCTTGAGTAGGGAAGTAATGTTAAAATTGTACAAGGCGTTGGTAAGACCAATTCTGGAGTATGGTGTACAATTTTGGTCGCCTAATTATGGGAAGGATGTCGACAAAATAGAGAGAGTACAGAGGAGATTTACTAGAATGTTGCCTGGGTTCCAGCAACTAAGTTACAGAGAAAGGTTGAACAAGTTAGGTCTTTATTCTTTGGAGCGCAGAAGGTTAAGGGGGGACTTGATTGAGGTCTTTAAAATGATGAAAGGGATAGACAGAGTTGACGTGGATAAGCTTTTCCCATTGAGGGTAGGGAAGATTCAAACAAGAGGGCATGACATGAGAATTAAGGGACAGAGGTTTAGGGGTAACATGAGGGGGAACTTCTTTACTCAGAGAGTGGTGGCTGTGTGGAATGATCTTCCTGCAGAAGTGGTGGAGGCAGGATCGATTTTAACATTTAAAAGTGGATAGGTATATGGACGGGAAGGGAATGGAGGGGTATGGTCTGAGTGCAGGTAGATGGGACTAGGGGAAAATGAATGGTCGGCACGGGCTGGAAGGGCCGAGAAGGCCTGTTTCCGTGCTGTAATTGTTATATGGTTATATGGTTATTCCGATAGCTAACTCTCTCCTGAGACATCTTCTGCCCATTTCCTCCACAGATGCTGCCTGACCCGCTGAGTTCCTCCAGCACTTTGTTCTCAGCTCAAGATTCCAGCACCTGCAGTTCCGTGTCCCTCCTTTCCCTCCTTTCCCAAAGAATCCCCTCCATCAATATTCCCAGCATCAAGATCAGGATCACCGACCTATCATTCCCTGACTCAAACAGCGGTACAAACCTTCGCCACCCTCCAGCCTTCCGGAACCTTCCAGAACGTTCCAGAACGTCACCCGTGGCTAACGATGATGAACATAACTCTGCAAGGACCTTCTGAATTTCCTCCCGAGCCTCTCACAGGTTGTGGTGACACACTTGTTCAGATATGAAAATTGTTTTTTAAACCTTATTGAATATGGATATTGTTATTGAACCTTTCCTTGTTTGCCTATAATGTTACCCCTTGAGTAGTGTTTAGGTGAGTTTATTCTTCCCAGCTGTTATCAGGCAACTGAACCATCCGCTCGCCAACTGGTGGGTGGTCCTGAACTCCCATCTATCGCATCAGAGACCCTCGGACTATCGTTAGTCGGACTTACTGGGCTATCACGCTCTAAACATTATCCCCAATACACTGTGGACGGCTCGATTGTAATCATGTATTGTCTTTCCGCTCACTGGTTAGCACGCAACAGAAGGCTTCTCACTGTACCTCGGTACACGTGACAATAAACTAAACTACGCTGTTTCAGGCCTGTCACGCTCATTGGCGGTCGCTCAAAACGAGTGTGACTGTCCTCTCATGGAGGATGCCTGTGCGTGACTTTGTTTAACGTGGGGAGACTGGTGCACAGACAGCCACCCCACGGTCCTTGACAGATCTGGGTCAGGATCCAGTGGCATGGAGTCCAAGACGACCGGAGACCCTTTTCTGCTGCAGCCTTCATCCGCCTTCCCAGCCGTTGTGACGCTCCACTAAGGTCAGCCATCGTCCTCCGCCTGTTCCACCGTTGAGGTCTTGGTCGGATCGCTCTTTGTCAGGGACCTCCCCTTCGACCTTACCGCCATGGGTGGCCCTACCAGGAGCATCGCTCCAGACGGCATCGCTCTCAGGATCTCAGGTCCACACAAGCTTCTCCACCACGACAAGGTGACAAGCCACGACAAGGAGAAGCCTATGCTACAGCAAGTAGGAATATCATTGTTCTGTTTCAGTGCAGGTGATAATAAAACACTCGTGACTATAGATTGATCCCCCGTACGAGCCTGTCCCACGCGCGACAAAAAAGGTACGACTCTTTGGGCGACTACTCACGACCATCCTGGAGGCATTACAGCCTTCCTGGTCTCCTCTTCGATAAGTGCAGTGTTTGACTCTTGTCTCAACAGTCATTAACATTCCAGCACTGTTGTTCATCTCCATTCCTCCAGCTTCTCGCTCGATTTCATCGTTTCCAGAATTATTTTGCTTCACTTGATCCTTTAACTGGAAAAATGCTTGTTATGCTGGAGAGGAAATCATGTGTCCCTATCGCTGCCGACTGCCAGCTACTAATCTTTCAAAGCCTTGCATCGCGCTGCAGCTTCCAAAAGACTTGCACAGCAGGAAAACATCGCTCTTAATCTGGAGCGGCGTTGGTTCACATAGATTTTTATTCACCATCTCTTTACATTTTTTTAATTCAGATTTTTTTTAAAAAGCAACTAAAAGATAGACACAAAAAGCTGGAGCAACTCAACGGGACAGGCAGCACCTCTGGAGAGAAGGAATAGGTGATGTTTTGGCTCGAGACGTCACCTATTCCTTCTCTCCAGTGATGCTGTCTGTCCCGCTGAGTTACTCCAGCTTTCAGTGTCTATCTTCGGTTTAAACCAGCATCTGCATGTTACATAGAAACTTAGAAACACAGACAATAGGTGCAGGAGGAGGCCATTCGGCCCTTTGAGCCATTCATAGTGATCATGGCTGATCGTCCTACATGGAAAAAGCACCAAATCCATACATGCCTAGGGGCGGCACGGTGGCGCAGCGATAGGGTTGCTGCCTCACAGCGCCAGAGCCCCGGGTTCGGTGCCGGCTACGGGTGCTGTCTGCACGGTGTTTGCACGTTCTCCCTGTGATCTGCGTGGGTTTTCTCCGGGCGCTCCGGTTTCCTCCCACACTCCAAAGACGTCCAGGTTTGTAAGTTAGTTGGCTTGGTATAAATGTAAATTGTCCCTGCAGGATAGTGTTAGTGTGCGGGGATCGCTGGTCGACATGGACTCGGTGGGCCGAAGGGCCTGTGTCCGTGCTGTATCTCAAAACTAAACTAAAACAGCAGCTAATCCATACGCTCGACCATGGAGCCGCCAGCGTGCACGGCCCACGAGACACATTATAGATCACTGGATCATATAGATATTCCTTATATATCTCAGGAAATATTCTACAGCAAAGTACATGGATGGGTTACATTAAAAAGCCACTTGCAATGTCTGCAGACACAAGAGACAGCCGTTTCCGGGGTTAAAAAGACACAGAGTGCTGGAGTAACTCAGCGGGCCAGGCAGCATCTGTGGAGAACATGGATAGGTGACGTTTCGGGACGGGTCCCGATGGTAGTAGGAGGGAGAAAGCTGGAAGAGAGGTCGGGTCTGGGCAAGGTCTGGCGAGTGATAGGTGGATACAGGTGAGGGTTATTGATCGTCAGATGGTTGGACAAATGCCAGAGATTGGGAAAAAGAATTCCACTCTCCAAAGACATACAGGTTGGTATTGACATGGTATACAACCGCCAAAATTATTCCTGGTGTGTTAATGTGCGGGGATCGCTGGTCAGTGCAGACCCGGTGGGCCGAAGGGCCTTTTTCGGCGCTGTATCTCTAAGCTAAACAAACGGCCTAATTCTGCTACTATCTGTTATGAACAACCATTCCTGCGACCACACAGGTTGCAACACTGGGCAAGGTGGCAGCAGCAACTGGAAACGAGGCGGTGCAAGGAACTGCAGGTGCCAGTTTAGAAAAAAAGACCCCGAGTGCCGGAGTAAGTCAGCGGGCCAGGCAGCATCTGTGGAGAACACGGACAGGTGACGTTACTGGTCCGGACCCTTGTTCAGGCTGATTGTGGTACGGGCGAGAGGGCTGGAAAGGAGAGGTGGGGAGGCGAGTGATAGGTGGATATAGATAGGAGGAGGGGGGTTTTGATAGGTGGATGGGTGGGCAAAGGCCAAAGATGAAAAGACAAATGGTAGCGAGAGAAGGAAAGAGGAGGTGTGAATTGTGAAGCCAGAGGATGGAATATAGGTGATAGTGGTGGTGGGGGACAGAGGGGGGGGGGGGGGGAGGAGGGAGAAATTGGTCTGCATCCAGGGAGGGGAACAGGGAGTGAGGGGAGAAGGGGAGGGGGTTGTGTTTGTTCACACCAGTGGTTTGTCAAGCAGTGCTACTCAAGCAGGAAGGAAAGAATGAGTCTTATTCACAGTAATGCTTCATCAGGCAGCGATTCACCCAAACTACACTTGGTGTTACTGAAACCGTTACTGTGGGGGCAATGAAGCACAAGGGGGGTGAGGGGGGGAAGTGGGAGTTGGTGGAGGGTGGCGAGGAGCTGACACTTCACCCAGGGGCATCCTCTAAACCATGTCGTCGGCAACCCCCGGGCAGAGGGGGTGGGTGGATGGAAGACCGTTGTTGTGCTTCATCGCCTCTTGGCTCGGCCGGATCATCAGCTGCAGCCGCTGCATGTCACAAGGGGGAGAGGGAGAGACAGGGAGAGAGGGAGAGAGGGAGAGAGGGAGGGAGGGAGAGAGGGAGGGGGAGAGGGAGGGAGGGAGAGAGGGAGAGAGGGAGGGGGGGAGAGAGGGAGAGAGGGAGGGAGGGAGAGGGAGGGAGGGAGAGAGGGAGGGGGGGAGAGAGGGAGAGAGGGAGGGAGGGAGAGGGAGGGAGGGAGAGAGGGAGGAGGGGAGAGAGGGAGAGAGGGAGGGAGGGAGAGGGAGGGAGGGAGAGAGGGAGGGAGGGAGAGAGGGAGGGAGGGAGAGAGGGAGGGGGGGAGAGAGGGAGAGAGGGAGGGAGGGAGAGAGGGAGAGACAGGGAGAGAGGGAGAGAGGGAGAGAGGGAGAGAGGGAGAGAGGGAGGGGGAGAGGGAGGGAGGGAGAGAGGGAGAGAGGGAGGGGGGGAGAGAGGGAGGGGAGGAGAGAGGGAGAGACAGGGAGAGACAGGGAGAGACAGGGAGAGAGAGGGAGGGGGGGAGAGAGGAAGAGATAATGTTAAGAAAATAAGCCACTGTTAATGATGTACATTTAACCCATTGTCTGGTAAAACAAGACCGATACTAAGCCAGGGAATATAATAGAGGGATAAAGCATGGTTTTTATATCAAGTTGGTGCAAAGTTCCTGACATTTTAGCCAGATGTTTAAGAAGGAACTGCAGATGCTGGAAAAATCAAAGGTAGACAAAGATGCTGGAGAAACTCAGTGGGTGAGGCAGCATCTGTGGCGAGATTTTGTCTCACCCCCTCCCCTGACATCAGTCTGAAGAAGGGTCTCGACCCGAAATGTCACCTGTTCCTTCTCTCCATAGATGCTGCCTCGCCCCTGAGTTTCTCCAGCATTTTTGTCTCCCTTCAACATTTTAGCCAGGCATCAGTGAAGGCCTCGTGAGATTCCTATTCCCATTCCCTTTCCACGCTAAAGGGCCTGTCCCACTGTACGAGGTCATTCAAGTGCTCTCCTGAGTTTTCCTCTGATACGAACTCGGAGAATGTCCGTGGCGGGTCCGTAGGAGTTTGTGGATGTTTCCTAAGAGTAAAAAGTAACCATTTTTTTTCATCAGGAGTATTTTATTACTTGTGGACATTTTTCAGTGTTTAAAAAACGTCACGAGTTTACCGGATTTCTACGGGACATCCACGAACTCCTACGGACCCGCTACGGACATTCTCCGAGTTCGAATCAGGGGAGAACTCTTGAATTACCTCGTACAGTGGGACAGGCCCTTAGCACGATAACACGATGTGTGCAGGATAGAGTGTTTTCCGCAATAAACGGCCTTTGTTTCCAGCCCAAATAAATGCACAGAGTGATCGAGTGAACCCTTTCAGATACTTCTTCACCCAGAGAGTTGTGAATCTGTGGAATCCTCTGCCACAGAAGGCAGTGGAGGCCAATTCACTGGATGTTTTTAAGGGAGAGTAATGGGCCTGTCCCACGTAGGCGATTTTCTAGGCAACTACAGGTGACTAGTTTGTTGCCACATGTTTGCCGGGAGTAGTCTCCTCAGTCGCGCAAAAGGTCGTAGCGTCTTTCTGGTTGCCGCCAAATTTTCAACATGTGGGTTTGACGCCAATGAGCGTAGCTTGGCTTCTCCAGGTGTAGGTGCTGTCGTTGGTTGTTGCCTGCTTTTCGACACCCTGCTACCACAGTGACAGTGGCTGGCAGTCGCCTAAAAAAATTACCAACTGGGACAGGCCCATTAGATAGAGCTCTTAGGACTAATGGAATCAAGGGATAATGTGGAAAAAGCAGGAACGGGGTACTGATCGTGGATGATCGGCCATGGTCACATTGAATCGCGATGCTGGCTCGAAGGGCCGAATGGCCTACTCCTGCATCTATTTTCTATGTTTCTATGTTTCTATATCAATGAGTTGGGTTCCTTTAAACCGGAATAATAATGTGACTGGCATTGTAACCTCTTCAGATTCCCAACACTTAATGTACACTGGTGATGTGATTCAGAAAGATTAAGGCAATGAAATGTATTCAATGTTTATGAATGAATTACATAGAAACATAGAACATAGAAACATAGAAATTAGGTGCAGGAGTAGGCCATTCGGCCCTTTGAGCCTGCACCGCCATTCAATATGATCATGGCTGATCATCCAACTCAGTATCCCGTACCTGCCTTCTCTCCATACCCTCTGATCCCCTTTGCCACAAGGGCCACATCTAACTCCCTCTTAAATATAGCCAATGAACTGGCCTCAACTACCCTCTGTGGCAGAGAGTTCCAGAGACCCACCACTCTCTGTGTGAAAAAAGTCCTTCTCATCTCGGTCCTAAAGGATTTCCCTCTTATCCTTAAGCTGTGACCCCTTGTCCTGGACCTCCCCAACATCGGGAACAATCTTCCTGCATCTAGCCTGTCCAACCCCTTAAGAATCTTGTAAGTTTCTATAAGATCCCCTCTCAATCTCCTAAATTCTAGAGAGTATAAACCGAGTCTATGCAGTCTTTGTTCATAAGACAGTCCTGACATCCCAGGAATCAGTCTGGTGAACCTTCGCTGCACTCCCTCTATGGCAATAATGTCCTTCCTCAGATTTGGAGACCAGAACTGTACGCAATACCCCAGGTGTGGTCTCACCAAGACCCTATACAACTGAAGTAGAACCTCCCTGCTCCTATACTCAAATCCTTTTGCTATGAAAGCTAACATACCATTCGCTTTCTTCACTGCCTGCTGTACCTGCATGCCTACTTTCAATGACTGGTGTACCATGACACCCAGGTCGCGCTGCATCTCCCCTTTTTCTACTCGGCCACCATTTAGATAATAGTCTGTTTTCCTATTTTTGCCGCCAAAGTGGATAACCTCACATTTATCCACATTATACTGCATCTGCCAAACATTTGCCCACTCACCCAGCCTATCCAAGTCACCTTGCAGTCTCCTAGCATCCTCCTCACAGCTAACACTGCCCCCCAGCTTAGTGTCATCCGCAAACTTGGAGATATTGCCTTCAATTCCCTCATCCAGATCATTTATGTATATTGTAAATAGCTGGGGTCCCAGCACTGAGCCTTGCGGTACCCCACTAGTCACTGCCTGCCATTGTGAAAACGACCCGTTTACTCCTACTCTTTGCTTCCTGTTTGCCAGCCAGTTCTCTATCCACATCAATACTGAACCCCCAATGCCGTATGCTTTAAGTTTATATACTAATCTCTTATGTGGGACCTTGTCGAAAGCCTTCTGGAAGTCCAGATACACCACATCCACTGGTTCTCCCCCATCCACGCTACTAGTTACATCCTCGAAAAATTCCACAAGATTCGTCAGACATGATTTACCTTTCGTAAATCCATGCTGACTTTGTCCAATGATTTCAATTAGCAGCTAACTTGCATTTTCATTGATAAAGTTAACTTGATAATTGGAGGTAGTGTTGGTGTGTATTACAGATGGCCTGGACAGAGTGGATGGGGAGAGGATGTTTCCACTGGTGGGAGAGTCAAGGACCAGAGGGCACGGCCTCAGAATAAAAGGATGTTCCTTTAGAATGGAGATGGGGAGGAATTTCTTTAGTCAGAGGGTGGTGAATCTGTGGAATTTGTTGCCACAGAAGGCTGTGGAGGCCAAGTCAGTGGGTATTTTTAAGGCAGATTCTTGATTAGTACGGATGTCAAGGGCTACGGGGAGAAGGCAGGAGAATGGGGTTAGGAGGGAGAGATAGATCAGCCGTGATCGAATGGTGGAGTCGACTTGATGGGCTGAATGTTGGAGGCCAAGTCCTTGGTAAGGGCGTCAAAGAAGGTGGCACGGTGGCGCAGCGGTAGAGTTGCTGCCTCACCGCGCCAGAGACCCAGTTCGTTCGGTGCTGTGTGTGTGGAGTTTGCATGTTTTCCCCGCGACCGCGCGGCTTTTCTCCGGCTACTCCGGCTACTCCGGTTTCCCCCACACTCCAAAGATTAGTGGGTTTGTAGGACAATTGGCTTCGGTAAAAATTGCAAAATTGACAATGTTGGTATCGCTGGTCGGCACGGACTCGGTAGGCCGAAGGGCCTGTTTCGTCACCGCATCTCTAAAGTATGAAGTCTAACGTTACAGGGAGAAGGCAGGAGAGGAGGATGGAGAGTGGGGGACAGGTCAGCCATGATGGAATTGGGGTGGGGGGGGGAAGCAGACTCGATGGGCTGAATGGCCTAATTCTGCCACGATGAGGTTTGGTCTCGTGAAGGTTTGTTCGTCCATACCTGCGCCAAAGTTCCCTTGGTGGTGAGGAACAAGTAGACCATGTATCCTGGGATGAAGACCATGGAGGAGAGGGCCATAAACCAGCCAATACCCTGGCCCCATTTGGGATAGACATAGTTGCCAAGGGTCAAAGGAGACATCTCCACGGCGCTGAAGAGAAATACTCCCTGTGAAGCAGAGAGACAACTGTGTGAGGAGATAACCGCAATAACAATGTTCAGGTATCTACACAGAGTCTAGTCAAGTCACTTTTATTTCTACAGCACATTTAAAAAACAACTCTCGTTGGCCAAAGTGCTTTACATTGGTGGAGGTACTAACGTTATACAACAGTGGTTCATAGGTTAAGTACATACATAAATACACACATATCGCCCTCCCTCAGAGGACGTCAAGAAAGGCTTGGGAGTAAAGATGAGTTTTAAGTCTCGACTTAAAATGGAGGGGGCAGTTCTAATGGGAAGAGGGATGCTGCTCCACAGTCTAGGAGCAGAGGGTCGCACAGTGGGTAGACACAGTAGACAATAGACAATAGAAACTAGGTGCAGGAGTAGGCCATTCGGCCCTTCGAGCCAGCACCAGCACGCACGTGGGTCTCGTCCCAAAACGTCACCCATTCCTTCTCTCCAGAGACGCTGCCTGTCCCACTGAGTTACTCCAGCATTTTGTGTCTATCTTCGATTTAAAGCAGCAGTTCTTTCCATCACACAATAGGTGGTGAGTACACGGAACGAGCTGCCAGGGGAGGCTCATCAAGTCATAAGTGATAGGGAGCAGAATTAGGCCATTCGGCCCATCAAGTCTACTCCGCTGAGCCATCATTCACCTCTCAACCCCCGACGCCCGCACTAATCAAGAAGGTTGAGAATAAACAAAGTCAACTGCTTATTCACTCAAGATAGACACAAAGTGCTGGAGTGAAGCAGTGTGCCTGGGGAATATATCAGTACATCGGGACAGGCAGCATCTCTGGAGAGAAGGAGTGGGTGACGTTTCATGTCGAGTCTGAAAAAGGGTCTCGACGTTAAATCGTCACCCGTTCCTTCTCCCTAGAGATGCTGCCCGTCCCGCTGAGTTACTCCAGCATTTTGTGTCTACCCTCCCTCATCATGTATCTGTACACTGTGAATGGATCGATTGTAATCATGTATTGTCTTTCTGCTGACTGGTTAGCACGCAACAAAAGCCTTTCACTGTACCTCGGTACACGTGACAATAAACTCAACTAACTAACCAACCGATCAATGAGATGTGAAAAGGATTAAGAAGGAAAAGTTGCTTTGGAGAAGAACGTTTTCACAGAGTGCTTGGTCATTGTTTTGTGAGTTTATAACTTTAGGTCTGAACTAAGAACCATGGGTAAATTAATCTCTTTAAATTTCACGCACTTCATTTGAGGTCATTCCGATTTGAACATGGCCACAATATATAATCTTCTCCTGCTTGGTTTATTGATCTATTTGTTATAGAGAAATGTAGACATTGCAGAGTGTTGTAGATGTGGCCCAGTCCCACACAGACCACACTCCCCACCATTGTAGATGTGGCCCAGTCCATCACACAGACCACACTCCCCACCATTGTAGATGTGGCCCAGTCCCACACAGACCCCACTCCCCACCATTGTAGATGTGGCCCAGTCCATCACACAGACCACACTCCCCACCATTGTAGATGTGGCCCAGTCCATCACACAGACCACACTCCCCACCATTGTAGATGTGGCCCAGTCCCACACAGACCCCACTCCCCACCATTGTAGATGTGGCCCAGTCCCACACAGACCACACTCCCCACCATTGTAGATGTGGCCCAGTCCATCACACAGACCCCACTCCCCACCATTGTAGATGTGGCCCAGTCCCACACAGACCACACTCCCCACCATTGTAGATGTGGCCCAGTCCATCACACCACACACCCCACCATTGTAGATGTGGCCCAGTCCCACACAGACCACACTCCCCACCATTGTAGATGTGGCCCAGTCCATCACACAGACCACACTCCCCACCATTGTAGATGTGGCCCAGTCCATCACACAGACCCCACTCCCCACCATTGTAGATGTGGCCCAGTCCATCACACAGACCGCACTCCCCACCATTGTAGATGTGGCCCAGTCCATCACACCACACACCCCACCATTGTAGATGTGGCCCAGTCCATCACACAGACCGCACTCCCCACCATTGTAGATGTGGCCCAGTCCATCACACAGACCACACTCCCCACCATTGTAGATGTGGCCCAGTCCATCACACAGACCACACTCCCCACCATCGACTCCATCTGCACTTCACGCTGCCTCGGGAAAGCAGCCAACATCATCATAGACGTGTCCCTGTCCCACCCCGGTCATTCCTTCTTCTCCCCGCTCCCGTCTGCCAGAAGGTGCAGAAGCTTGAAAGCCCCGCACCACCAGACGCAGGAACAGCTTAGATTGTCAGATTTGATTGGAGTAACTCAGCGGGACGGGCAGCGTCTCTGGATAGAAGGAATGGATGATGTTTCGGGTCGAGACCCTTCTTCAGACTGAGAATCAGGGGAGGGGGAGAGTCATTCTGAGAGATATGGAAGGGTGAGGTGACTTAGATAAGGGACGTGGATATTTCAGTCATACATGGACTTGACGGTGCCAATGCTCTCACATGTATCACGGATGTCATTCTTTATCTGGGACTCACAGACATTTTCCAACCAATGTCCGTTTTTTTAAATTTGATTGATTGCTAGAAATGGAAACAAGCCCTTGGGCCCAACAAGTCCACGCCAACCATCGATCACCCGTTCATAGACACAAAGTGACCCTTCTTCAGACTCACACATTAGCGAGCTACATTTTAAGCGTTGATGGTGCACAGATGTTAGTTTAGACAGGGGTGGGCAACCTTGTTCTGCATATGGGCCGGGATGCATGTCTGTGAGCGGATGGCGGGCCACATCTATCACGTGTACACATGGATCCCGCCCCCATCCCGCCCCAGAAGGTGCGGGCCGTGCCGGTGGGTTTGCGCGGGATGCGGTGCAGCCAAAACTCAGCCGCGTTCGGGGCGCTCGGCGGGCCGGATGGTTTCGGGTTACGGGCCGCGTTCGGCCCGGGGGCCGTAGGTTGCCGACCCCTGGGTTAGAGGTTCCGTTTGTTTGGGTTTTTGGGGCCTACGACATCACCCAGAGTAGAGGAATCAAGAACCAGAGGGCTTTGCAGAAGGTGTAGGAACCTAAACCTCAGCTTCGTCATGACGGAGAAGGAAGGAAATGTATGAAGAAATATGCATGTTACATGGAAATAAAATTAATAATGAGAAGAATGAGATGCCAGCTCGATGGCGCAGCGGTAGAGTTGCTGCCTCACAGCGCCAGAGACGCGGGTTCCATCCTGACTACGGATGCTGTCTGTATGGAGTTTGTACGTTCTCCCCGTGACCTGAGTGGGTTTTCTCCGAGATCTTCGTTTCCACCCACACTCCAAAGACGTGCAGGTTTGTAGGTGAATTGGCTTGATATAAAATGTAAATTGTCCCTAGTGTGTGTGGGGTAGTGTAGGGTGGGAGATTGTAACCTTCACGTGGTCCGCCCTGTTTCGACGACTGCAATTGACCCGGCGTGCACAATCAAATAAGATCAAATAGAACAAGTTGTCCTACAACTTTAGGCTGTGCACGCCATATGCAAGAAGAAGTAGGGCAGTGTGCTAATGGGCGGGGATCGCGGGTCGGCACGGACTCGGTGGGCCGAAGGGCCTGTTCCTGCGCTGCGTCTCTGAACTAAAACTGAATCTTGCTGAAGCCGGGTGGCGGGTCCTCGTGACCGGGCTCAGGGTCTGCACTGTGAGGGGGGGGCGGGGGCGGCAGGAGAGGACCCGGCGGTGGTCAAGGACGGGGCCGCGGTCGGTGCCGGAGATCAGACGGCCCGCCGAGAATAAATAGGGACCTGGCGTGGGGAGTGGGGGGGTGGGGATGTGGGGGCTGAGAACAAAGGGGGACCATTGGGGACTACACTGAACACTTTGTAACTGTCGGTGCCCTTTATGTGGCCCCCCTTTACATACCTTGTGTATTCAAAGCAAAGATTCTCACTGTGACTTGTCACAAGTGATAGTAACCTTTCATTCATCCATTCATTCATGAAAGGTGTAATGACATCACCCCGAAGCACCTTTGCCATTCAATGCCCTTTGAGAATGTTTTAACAATATTAAGGGGGTCTTTGTCTTACCAGAACTATAATGGGTGTAAAATATACCCAACAAAGCTTCCACCAAATGCACGGTTTGTACCCAATCATCTCCTCAATGTTTTTATAAAACTTGTTAACTCCTGCGAACAAAATCAGAAAAATATTATTTATAATATTACCCAGCAAGCTTCAATCACCATTTACGTGGATCACAAGGTCATAAGCTGAAAGTGCAGAATTAGGCCATTCGGCCCATCAAGTCTACTCTGCCACTCAATCATGGCCTGCACTTTGTATTTTGCTCTCGTTTCCTGCATCTGCAATTCTCAGTGTCTCTACTTTTTCTATCATGTGGAATTATTTGCCACAGGAGGCTGTGGAGGCCAAGTCAATGGATATTTTTAAGGCAGTGATAGATAGATTCTTGATTAGTACAGGTCATAGAGTGATACAGTGTGGAAACAGGCCCTTCGGCCCAACTCGCCCACACCGGCCAACAATGTCCCAGCTACACTAGTCCCACCAGCCCTCGTTTGGTCCATATCCCTAGAAACCTGTCCTATCCATGTTCCTGTCTAACTGCTTTTAACCATTGGGGTAGTCCCAGCCTCAACTACCTACTCTGGCAGCTTGCTCCAGGCACCCACTACCCTTTGTGGGTTAGTGGTTACGGGGAGGAAGCAGGAGAATGGGGATAGGACGGAAAGATAGATCAGCCATGATTGAATGGTGGAGTAGACTTGATGGGCCGAATGGTCAATTTCTGTTCCCACAAACTTAATAACCTGCATTATTCAATTCCCAGTCTTAACGGCCTCTAAAAGATATCTCAACGCTTGCAGGGTTATCCACTCCTGAACTTCTGTCTGCAATTCATTGAGTTATACTTCATTATGCATGGAATTGCCAACTTGATTTTGTTTTGGTTTGTTAAGCACATATAATACTGTATGTCTTACTGCTCCAGTAATGTGCAATTGTATTAAGGCCAATAGAATGGAAGGCATAATGTATTTGCTGTAATGGGTTTCAACAAGGGCAACCAAGGATGAGCGTTTAGCATCAGTTTTAAGAACACACATGAGGCCACAAAATGTAATCCTTCCCTTCCCTTCCAATGGCCCGTGTTAGCACAACTCCAGTCTATATTTTTACTGCACAACGGCAGAAATCACGTTACATTCGCAGTGAGCTACGTTACTGGAGAACCAGAGCATGATATTGTCACTGCAACTCCCCCTCCCATTCCCACACTGACCGTTCTGTCCTGGGCCTCCTCCACTGTCAGAGTGAGGCCCAGCGCAAATTGGAGGAACAGCACTTCATATTTCTCTTGGGCAGCTTGCACCCCAGCGGTAGGAACATTGACTTCTCTAACTTCAAGTAGCCCTTGCTTTCCCTCCCTCCCCATCCCCTCCCCCTTCCCAGTTCTCCCACACATCTCACTGTCTCTGACTACATTTTATCTGTTTGATTTGTTGTCACCTTCTCCCAACTAACTATGATCTATTCTACATTTTCCTTGATCTCCATTCCCTTTGCCCTGCTTTTACGCCCTACACTTCCTTATCTATGTATCTCCCTCCCACCCCCACCTCTCAACCTGAAATTCCTTCTCTCCAGAGATGTTGCCTGTCCCGCTGAGTCACTCCAGCATTTTGTGTCTATCTGCGGTTTAAGCCAGCATCTGCAGTTCCTTCCTACACATGATGTTCTCAATCTTCTCACCAACCCTCTCTCCCGCCTGCTCCACTAGCAGTTTAATAAACGGTGGGCAGAGAGTGGTCAAATGTGCGGGACTCTGAGCTGCAGTTCCCCGCTGTGTAACCACGTTGTGTAATACATGACTTCAGCGATGGAAAGCTGAGGGGAGCGGGCTGCCTGCTCGCTCACTACACCTCTTTGTTCCTCCAGTTTGCTCAGCAGAAGCCAAGTTCCACAAAAAAAGGTTTCTTCCTGCTTCTAGCTGCCAAATGGGAACCACCTCTGAGATGTGTATGAAGGAACAGCAGATGCCGGTTTAAATCAAAGATAGACACACAATGCTGGAGAAACTCAACGGGGCAGGCAGCATCTCTGGAGAGAAGGAATGGGTGACGTTCTTCTGACTGATGTGAGGTTTCAGGTCTAGACCCTTCCTCAGACTGATGTCTGAAGAACGGTCTCGACTTGAAAGGTCACCCATTCCTTCTCTCCAGAGATGCTGCCTGTCCCGCTGAGTTACTCCAGCGTTTTGTGGTCAAGTTCAAGTGAGTTTATTGTCATGTGTCCCTGACAGGACAATGAAATTCTTGCTTTGCTTCAGCACAACAGAACATAGTAGGCATTGACTACAAAACAGATCAGTGTGTCCATATATCATTATATAAATAAATACACACATGAATAAATAAACTGATAAAGTGCAAATAACAGATAACGGATAATGGGTTATTAGTGATCATAGTTTTGCCCGAGCCAGGTTTAATAGCCTGATGGCTGTGGGGAACCTTGGTGTCCACCTTCAACCACTTCTGAGGTAATTGACTAATTGTTGCAGCCATTGCAACTACCATGGTGATACAAAGCCCCCTGTCTCCACCGTTGTCTTCACCGGTCAATGCATCCGGTTACATCCGGTGGCGCTGTTGCTAGCTGCCTCCGCCTTCAGTCTGGTATCTTCTTGTTTTTTTGTTATGTTTGAAGACGTTTTGTGTTTTTTTTTAAATGTCTTTATGTGAGGGGAAGAGGGTCCGGTAAGGGGGACACCGTCCTCCAGTCGCTTCCTGGAGAGGATGCGACTATATTCGAGTCGCGTCCCCCCGCGGCCTACCTACTGGATTGGCGCGGCCTTTCCTGCCGGGACCAACCAGAGCTCCAGCAGCAGCGGCGCAGCGTTGGAAACATCGCGGGGCGGGCGATGCCTCACCGGGGAACGCCGTTTGGAGCTCCGGAGTGCTGGGCCTGCTGCACCGACATCGCGGAGCTGTGGTGTGCGGAGCTCCCAAAGCGGGCGGCGCTGACCAACATCGCGGAGTCCCGCGTCTCCGCCCGGCTCGGCCTGTGGACTACGGGAGCCGCGGACTCCGGTGGGAGGCGGCTGATCTAGAGGTCCGGGCCGCTGAGGATGTTCTCCGTCGGGGTTCCATCGTTCCCGGCGAGGGGGCCTGCGGGTGCTCGGGAGGCCCCGACCACGGGTGAACATCTGGGAAGATTGGCCGGGAAGCTGGCTGGACTATGGTGCCTTCCTTAACTCTGGTGCTGCTGTGGGGTTATGTTGTGTGTGGACTTCTGTGTTTGTGCTTTTAAAAAAAAAGTTTATTTATTTATTATTTAATTTTACATTACTGACTGTAAGGGAAATCCATTTTGTTGTCTCCAAAATGAGATAATGACAATAAATTGAATACAATACAATTTTGTCAGGGGTTACGGGGAGGATGGGATTTAGGAGGGAGAGATAGATCAGTCATGATTGAATTGCAGAGTAGACTTGATGGGCCGAATGGCCTAATTCTGCTCCAATCACATGACCTTTCCCCCCCTCCCTTCCCTGTGCCCCAGCTCCATTGTCCCTCTGGTCTTCTTCCACCTCCATTCCATCCTCTGGCTTCACATTTCATGCCTCTTCCCTCCTTCACTCATCTCGCACTTTTTGTCTCCTTGTCATCCTTGTCCAACCATCTGCCAACAACTCCCCCTCCCCTGTATCCACCTCTCACTTGCCGAACGTTGTCCCGCCCCACCTCTCTTCCAGCTTTCTCCCACCTACTACAATCAGTATGAAACATACATGGAAGCAGGCCCTTCGGCCCACCGAGGCCATGCAGGCCATCGATCGCCCGTTCACACTGGTTCTGTGCTATCCCACTTTCCCATCCACTCCCTACACACTAGGGGGCAATTTACAGAGGGCCAATTAATCCACAAACCGGCACGTCTTTGGGAGAACGTGCAAACTCCACACAGACAGCACCCGTAGTCAGGATCAAACCCAGGTTTCTGATGCTGAGGGGCAGCAACTCTACCGTTGCGCCACCGCGTCACACATTTTTGTTCTTGGTAAAAGGAGAAGCAGGTAAGATAAAATCCGGCACTCACCATAAAACCAAGATATTGAGATGGTCTCGAAGAAAACCAGGAAGAGAAGAGTCATGCCACTGGCAGAGTAGTAGTCAAACAGCTTGAAGATATACAGACCGCCCTGTTCACAAACACACACAGATTTCAGCAATGCAAGGTGCACAACGCTACAAACACACGATAGACATTGGCCTCTCACCATGTTATTTGTGAATCAACTTGGGGCACAGGGCGTGTAATGACAAGGAAGTGCAGATGCTGGCTTACCAAAGAAAAACACAAAGTGCTGGAGTAACTCAGCGGGTCGGGCAGCGTATATGGAGGACATGGATAGGTGACGTTTCGAGTTGGGACCTTCTCCAGACCCGCCCTGTCTGCATTGGCCATGATACAAGACTTCATCTATACAAGTTGGTGGCGTTTCAGGTCTGGCCCCTTCTTCAGACTGACTACAGGGAGAGTGGGAAAGAAGGCTGGAGGAGAGGAGGGACAGGACAGAGCACGGCCGGTAATGGGTGCTGGAAGAGTAGAGTCTGGCCCTCCTCGACTCCAGCCTTCTTTCCCACTCCCCCTGTAGTCAGTCTGAAGAAAGGTCTCAACCCAAATCGTCACATATCCGTGTTCTCCACAGATGCTGCCTGACCTGCTGAGTTACTCCAGCACTGTGCGCTGGTGTGTGTAAACCAGCATCTGCAGTTCCTTGTGTTGGAACATGGTGCTTTGAGCAGGCAGTGTACTCGAGAGCTGCAGATCCTTGTCCATTGATTCTCCTTGCATCTAAAATCCTTCAAAGGTGGTTGTGCCAATTGCAAAATGCCAACGCTTTGTAATACGAGTTGCCAGCTTATTGTTTATACATTTGAGGTCAATTGTTTTACTTTCCTCCAGGACTCTGTAATCACGTATTGTCTTTCCGCTGACTGGTTAGCACGCAACAAAAGCTTTTCACTGTACCTCGCTACACGGGACAACAAACGGAACTAAGTTAACTTAAACTAAACTAAACTAAATGATGAAGGAAGATTATGTTTACTCGGGTTAATTTGGACATTTCTAAAGCAGAGATTGATAGATTCTTGATTAGTACGGGTGTCAAACGTTACGGAGAGAAGGCAGGAGAATGGGGTTGAGAGAGAAAAATAGATTGGCCCTGATTGAATGATGTAGTGGACTTGATGGGCTGAATGGACTAATTCTGTTCCTTGATCTAATGGTTTTATTAATAAAGATTCATAAAGGTCTGTTGGTCACACACCCAATCTGAATAAGTTAGTTAATAAGACCACAGTTTAAGAATAAGAGGAAAGCCATTTAGAACGGAGATGAGGAAAATCCTTTTCACCCAGAGAATTGTGTGGAATTCTCTGCCTCAGAAGGCGGTGGAGGCAGGTTCTCTGGATGCTTTCAAGAGAGAGTTAGATAGGGCTCTTAAAAATAGCAGTCAGGGGATATCGGGAGAAGGCAGGAACGGGGTACTGATTGGGGATTATCAGCCATAATCACATTGAATGGCAGTGCTGGCTCAAAGGGCCGAATGGCCTACTCCTGCACCTATTGCCTATTGAATAAGTATGAGACAAAGGGTCTCTATTCTTATGTATGTGGTAAGAACATTCTATAAACGCAGTTCTGACCAAAGTACAAGACAGACACAAAATGCTGGAGTAACTCAGCGGGACAGGCAGCATCTCTGGAGAGAAGGAATGGGGACGTTTTGGGTCGAGACCCTTCTTTAGACTGGGAGTCAGGGGAGAGGGAGACTAGAAGTATGTGGAAGGGTAAGGTGTGAAAACAACTGATCAAAGCTGACGATAATAAGCAAATGTAGAATGGATCATAGTTAGAGGGAGGGAAGGTGACAAGGAGTCATACAAGCAGCAAAATTAATCAGGAGAGAGAAACTAGTCGGAGAACTTGGATAGAACAGAGATAAAGTGTAGTTGGAGACAGTGAGACGGGTGGGAGAACTGGGATGGGGGAGGGATGGAGAGAGAGGGAAAGCAAGGGCTATCTGAAGTTAGAGAAGTCCATGTTCATATCGCTGGGGTGTAAACTGCCCAAGTGAAATATGAGGTGCTGGTCCTCCAGTTTGTGTGTGGCCTCACTCTAACCGTGGAGGAGGCCCTGGACGGGAAGGCCAGTGTGGAATGGGAGTCGAAGTGTTTAGCAAAGCGTGGCGAAAGCTCACTTGATGCTGCAGAGAAATGCCTAACTGTTGACGTTTTTAAAAAGAAACTGCAGATGCAGGAAAAAATCGAAGGTAGACAAAAGTGCTGGAGAAACTCAGTGGGTGAGGCAGCATCTATGGTGCGACGGTATAGGTGATGTTACGGGTCGAGGTTGAAGAAGAGTCTCGACCCGAAACGTCACCTATTCCTTCGCTCCATAGATGCTGCCCCACCCACTGAGTTTCGCCAGCATTTTTATCTACCTTTAACTGTTGAACTTGGAAGATTTCTCCACAGGTAGACAAAAGTGCTGGAGAAACTCAGCGGGTGCAGCAGCATCTATGGAATGAAGGAAATAGGCAACGTTTCGGGCCGAAACCCTTCTTCAGACTGATGTAGGGTGGGGGGGGGGGAGGGGGAAATAAAGGAGAAAGGAAGAGGAGGAGCCCTAGGGCTGAGGGAGAGCTGGGAAGGGGAGGAGACAGCAAGGGCTACCGGAAATTGGAGGTCAATGTTTATGTCACTAGGGTGCAGACTGCCCAAGCGGAATATGAGGTGCTGCTCCTCCAATTTCCGGTGGTGGTCACTCTGGCCATGGAGGAGGCCCAGGACAGAGAGGTCAGATTCAGAACGGGAGGGGGAGTTGAAGTGCTGAGCCACCGGGAGGTCGGGTTGGTTATTGCGGACCGAGCGGAGGTGTTCGGCGATCCACACCCAGCCTAGGGTCTGCCTAGCATGACATGAATGAGGCAGGTGGGAGGAGATGATGTCACACGTACCTGAGTGACCATGCACAACCCAGCAAGGTACGAGATGAGGCACACCGACCCGATGAACTTCTTCTTGTGTCGCCGCAAACTTTGCGGGTACTCGTCCATGAGCGCGGTAACAAAGCCTTCCACCGTACAGAACTAAGGACGAGAGGCCTTGGATTAACTTTGTATTCTCCAACTTCAGTTAACACTCCCCCCCTTGCCCGACCTCTCTCTTTCCTGCCCCAGCACACACACACACACATTCCTCCCAACATCCAGTTCCTGTTTTACTCCTACCCCCTCCCCTCCCATCCACACCCCTCCCTCCGGCTTTACATCTCACTCTTCTTGTGCCCGTACCTGCCACCTTTTCACCTCCAGCCTTTGTCACTTGCTCCACCATCTGCCAACCAACCCCCTCCTTGCCTGTATCCACCTATCACTTGTTTAAGAAAGAACAGCAGATGCTGGTAAAATCGAAGGTGGACGCAAAATGCTGGAGAAACTCAGCGGGCGAGGCAGCATCTATGGGGAGAAAATCTATATTCGAGACCGGAAACGTCGCCAATTCCTTCTCCTCATAGATGCTGCCTCACCCGCTGAGTTTCTCCAGCATTTTGTGTCCATCTATCATTTGCCAGGCTTTGTCCCTACCTACCGCCCGCCTCTCTTTCCCAGCTTTCCCTCTCTCCCACCCCCCCCCCTCCCCCCACCACACTAAGTCTGAAGAAGGGCCCCCACCCAAAGCATCATCTGTCAGTTCCCTCCACAGATGCTGCCTGACCCGCTCAGTTACTCCAGCACTTTGGGTTTTGCTCAAGATTCCAGCATCTGCAGTTCCTTGCGTTTCCGAGAAGAATATAAAGGGGGATAATCGCACCTGATTCAGGATGACCCTAATCATTATTTTTGTGGGATTCATGGATTAGGAATTGGGATTCCTGATTTTTACGTTTATTTATTTGAACATCAAATACAGGAATTCAATGGGAGCTAGCAGAGTAATGGTTCTATCACCAGTCTATACAGGGTATAGACACACAGTGCTGTAGGTACAGGTGTTTCAAAGCATGCACCACCCAACTCAGGAACAGCCTCTTCCTCTCAGTATTCGGGCTTCTGAACAATACTCCCATCAACTTAGTTTAGTGCAGTTTAGAGATACGGCACGGAAACAGGCCCTTCGGCCCACCGAGTCCGCACCGACCAGCAATCCCCGCACACTAACACTGTCCTACACACACTGGGGACAATTTACATTGTATAACAAGGCCAATTAATCTACAAACCTGCACGTCTTTGGAGTGTGGGAGGAAACCGAAGATCTCGGAGAAAACCCACGCAGGTCACGGGGAGAACGTGCAAACTCCGTACAGACAGCACCGGTGGTCGGGATCGAACCTGGGTCTCTGGCGCTGCAAGCGCTGTAAGGCAGCAACTCTACCGCTGCGCCACCGTGCCGCCCCTGGACACAAAGTGACACAAGATGCTGGAGTAACTCAGCGGGTCAGGCAGCATCTGTGGAGAACGTGGATAGGTGACGTTTCACAGAGTGCTGGAGTAACTCAGCGGGTCAGGCAGCATCTGTGGAGAACATGGATAGGTGACGTTTCACAGAGTGCTGGAGTAACTCAGCGGGTCAGGCAGCATCTGTGGAGAACATGGATGGGGGATGTTTCGGGTCGAGACCCTTCCTTGGACTTATTATTTTAATGTAAAACTTGGTGCATTCTCTTGCGCCTTGGATGCCTGCGGAGCGACTGTGGGGTCAGAAATACATTCAGGTTCCTTCGTTACTGACCTGTGAGTCGAGGCCAAGCATCAGTAGCATGGAGAAGAAGAGAATGGCCCAGAGTGACGCTGGGTGTAGTTGAGTCACTGCCTGGGGGTACACAAGAAACGCCAGGCCTGGTCCTGTGCAGGGAACACAAGACCGTTCGTGACACCATCCCCAGCACCACAGGAGCGCACACACGTCAGCAACATGCACCGAGTTAGAAACATAGACAATAGGTGCAGGAGGAGGCCATTTGGCCCTTCGAGCCAGCACCGCCATTCAATATGATCATGGCTGATCATCCACAATCAGTATCCCGTTCCTGCCTTCTCCCCATATCCCTTGATTCCGTTAGCCCTAAGAGCTATTTCTAACTCCCTCTTGAATGCATGCAGTGAACATCGGGCCTCCGTAACCGTGACTGCAGAAGCCTCAATAGGCCCGACTATGGGTGGACATGGGGATGGGGACTGGACTTTGTGCTTTCCCTCACAGTGGGAACCATTGTGGGGGGGATGTTTTTACGTTTTAATGTTAAACCTTCTTCTTTAATGCTATGTTGTATTTTTTTTAGTGTGTTGCAAGGACATTTGAATTTCCCCTGAATAAGGGGATTAATAAAGTATATTTATTATAAGGCCTCCACTACCTTCTGCGGCAGAGAATTCCACAGATTCACAACTCTCTGGGTGAAAATGTTTTTCCTCATCTCAGTTCTAAATGGCCTACCCCTTATTCTTAAACTGTGGGACCCATGGTTCTGGACTCCCCCAACATCAGGAATATTTTTCCTGCATCTAGCCTGTGCAATCCTTTAAGAATTTTATAGATTTCTATATTCAATATTCAGAGAGTTCAAATCAAACGTCCCACAAGCGTACGAGGCTTTGCCATTGATACATGTTTGGAGGTCACATGTGGAGGCCTCATTGAAACTTACAGAATAGTGAAAGGCATCGATAGAGTGAATGTGGAGAGGATGTTCCCACTAGTGGGAGAGTCTAGGACCAGAGGTCACAGCCTCAGAATTAAAGGACGCTCTTTTAGAAAGGAGGTGAGGAGGAACTTCGTTAGTCAGAGGGTGGTGAATCTGTGGAACTCATTGCCACAGAGGGCTGTGGAGGCCAAGTCAGTGGATATTTTTAAGGCAGAGATAGACAAATTCTTGATTTGAACGGGTGTCAAGGGTTACGGGGAGAAGGCAGGAAAATGGGATTAAGAGGCAGCGATCAGTCATGATTGAATGTCGGAGTGGACTCGATGGGCTGAATGGCCTAATTCTACTCCTATAACGTCAACTGCCTCCGTCTAGATGTATCGATCAATTGAATTGCAAGATACAGCATAGAAACAGGCCCTTCAGCCCAACATCAATCACCCGATCACACTAGTTCTATTCTATCCCACTTTCTCATCTGCTCCCTACACACTAGGGGCAATTTACACAGGGGCCAATTAACCTACAAAACTATACACACGTCTTATGAGTGTGGGAGGAAATGGGAGCTCCTGGAGAAACCTCACGCGGTCACAGGGAGAACTTGCAAACTCCACACAGACAGCACCTGTATTGGCGTGATTGTATTTATGTATAGTGTTATCTGGTCTGGTTAGATAGCATGCAAAAAAAAAACTTTTTGCTGTACGTCAGTACACGGGACATTAATAAACCTAAACTTTTATCAAAATCCAGCATATTAAATGTGGCTTTATGCTTCCTGTTTTATACGTATGAAATCTGCCTCTTCTAGTACATGGAGTGGCGGTACTTTAGTGTCAGATGTAAGTAGATGCAGTGGAATTCTTTATTTAGTTCAGTAAAGATCTTACTATACACACACACACTATCGTACTTAAGTGCGAGACACAGGTTTAAGGTGAGAGGGGAAAGATTTAATAGGAACCTGAGGGGTGAGATCTTTGTGTGAAGGGTGGTGGGTGTATGGAACAAGCTGCCAGAGGAGGTCGTTGAGGCTGGGACTGACACAACGTTTGAGAGACATTTAGATAGGTACACGGAAAGGTAGACACAACATTCCTGGCGTAACTCAGCGGGACAGGCAGCATCTCAGGAGAGAAGGAATGTGTGACGTTTCGGGTCAAGACCCTTCTTCAGATCTCTCTAGAGATGTTGCCTGTCCCGCTGAGTTACTCCAGCATTTTGTGTCTACCTTCGACTTAAACCAACATCTGCAGTTCTCTGCGGCAGGTATGACAGGTTGAGAGAGTTATGGGCCAAACGCAGGCAGTGTAGATGGGACTGGTGTAGATGGGACATGTTGGTCGGTGTGGGCAGGTTGGGCCGAAGGGCCTGTTTCCATGCTGTGTCACTCCACGAGTGTACGGTAATGGATTACATTGATTAACACAAGAGTTGCTAAGCTCCCATCGCCAAATTATAACCGCCAAGTTCAGAATTGTTCAAAATGGCGAGCAGCAAGAATGAATGAATGAATGTTTATTGGCCATGTATTCACATACAAGGAATTTGCCTTGGTGCTCCGCCCGCAAGTGACAACATGACAGTTGGGAGTGACACATCAAACATTAAACATGAATAATAAAACATTATTTGTTAAACATGTGAATTAAATAAAATACCAGAGCAAAAGGAGGCTACAGATTACAGAGGCTAGCAGTCTGAAGAAGGGTCTCGACCCGAAACGTCGCCTATCTCCTTCACTCCTTAGATGCTGCTGCACCCGCTGAGTTTCTCCAGCTTTTTGTGTAACCCTACAGATTATGGAGTGGAATCGCCTCTGTTCTCACCTGATGATGCCAGTTCACTGATGGGTTTGTTGGTGATGTGGGACATGAAGCCAATGACGGAGAAGATGACGATGCCAGCAAATATACTGGTGCAGGAGTTGACGCTGCAGACAATGAGGCAATCTCTGCAGCGGGGAAGCACACAGACACACAATACATTTACCCTATTTTTTTTTGTACCACCCTTGGAGCAAGGAGCATCGTACTTATATCAAAAGGTAAACAGTCTTCCTTTTCCATTTTTAACCAAGCTGGTTCCTGATCCATGTTTACCAACCAAAAATTCATATTCGTGATCTGAACCGCCCAGAAATAATATAAAAAATTAGGTAGTACTAATCCACCATTTATCTTAGATTTACATAAATGTCTTTTACTTATTCTGTGCTTTTTATAATCCCAAATAAAGCTATTAACAATAAAATCATTTTTTTTTTAAAGGTTTAGGAAGATCTAGCGGGATAGCTTGAAATAAATATAATAGTTGTGGTAAAAAAATCATTTTAATGGCATTTATTCTGCCGATCATTGATATTGGTAATGTTTTCCAATGTAGGATATTATTTTTTTGTTTATTCAGTAATTGGAGGTAATTTGATTTAACACAATACATTTACACACATCCCAAATGCAATTAGTCTAATCTCGCCTCCCCCTGTGGCTAATAGGACAGAAAGGCTTTAGCTATTTGTTAATTCCAAAAACAATGTTCGGATCTTCACAAAAGCCCTCCTTTCTGTTCATTTCCTTTGCGACTCTCCCCCTTGCCCTGAACGATACGCAGCAGGCCATGTGTTCCACTGAATATGTAGGAGGACTCTTCATTGGCAGTGTTTTTCATTAGCATCAAAGCGGCTTAGAATACGGAACATGGAGCATAGAAGAGCACAGGCCCTGAACAGGCCCTTCGGCCCCCAATGTCCGTGCTGAATGTGATGCCAAGACCAACTCTTATTCTCCTGTACACAATCCACATCCCTCCATCCCCGCATATCCATGTGCCAATCCAAAAGCCTCATAAACGCCACTAGCGTATCTGCCTCCACCAACACCCCTAGCAGCGCGTTCCACGCACCCACCGCCCTCTGTGGGAAAGAAACCTGCCCCGCACAGGGTTGCGGTGGGGGGAACGGGTGAGTGGTGGAATATTGCGTTGGGGAATGGGTTGCGTTGGGGGACCAAGCCTCCCGTGTGACTCGGAACTTTTAAACTTTGTCCCTCTCACCTTAAACCTGTGCTATATTCTATGTTCTATGTTCTGTCTGCGGTCTATGTTCCATGTTCCATGTTCCATGATCTATGATCTATGCGCTGTGATCTGTGGTCTAGGGTCCAGGGTTTAGGGTCTCGGGTCTCGGGGTCAGGGGTCTGTGTTCTTTGCCACCAAAGGCAGCCACACTTTGCAAATAATTCTTGGCAAGGTGCTGTTGAAATGCAAGTCCACATTTCTTCCATTGAGCTCGAGTCTGCAGGAGATATTTGGCCCTGGTGTTAACCTCCACTTGCTCTATGAACCTCTATGAAGCTCACACCAGTGGTTGCAAAATGCTTTCTGGCAATGTGAGAGCAGAGAGCACACAGGCATGAACTGCACCTGGTGTCACAACCACTCATTCATTATGTAATCACGATTCAGCTACCCGAGCAAAAACCAAAGCCCCTGTTGCCTCCGCCTGACAGCCTGGGTTTATTTAGACTCAACACCTCTCCGCTCAGTCTGCCCAAACCTACCAGATCTCCCGGTTGCTGAACACTTTAAATCCCCCTCCAATTCCCAATCCGACCTGGGCCTCCTCCATTGTCAGAGTGAGGCCCAGTGCAAATCGGAGGAGCAGCACCTCATATTTTGCTTGTAGTTTACACCCCAGCGGTATGAACATTGACTTCTCCAACTTCAAATAGCCCTTGCTTTCCTCTCTCTCCATCCCTCCCCCTTCCCAGTTCTCCGACCAGCCTTACTGTTTCTGACTACATGTTACCTCTGTTTGAACGAATGGGTGACGTTTCAGTTTGCCTGTCCCGCTGAGTTACTCCAGCATTTTTTGTCTATCCACAGTTTTGGTGAGATGGAAGAACACCAGCAGGCAATGGAAGTGTGAGTTATAAACAGCAGGACGTTCAATAGACAATAAGTGCAGGAGTAGGCCATTCGGCCCTTCGAGCCAGCACCGCCATTCAATGTGATCATGGCTGATCATCCCCAATCAATACTCCGTTCCTGCCTTCTCCCCATATCCCCTGACTCCACTATCTTTAAGAGCCCTATCCAGCTCCCTCTTGAAAGCGTCCAGAGAACCGGCCTCCACCGCCCTCTGAGGCAGAGAATTCCACAGACTCACAACTCTCTGTGAGAAAAACTGTTTCCTCGTCTCTGTTCTAAATGGCTGACCCCTTATTCTTAAACTGTGGCCCCTGGTTCTGGACTCCCCCAACATCGGGAACATGTTTCCTGCCTCTAGCGTGTCCAAACCCTGAATAATCTTTTATGTTTCAATAAGATTCCATCTCATCCTTCTAAACTCCAGAGTGTACAAGCCCAGCTGCTCCATTCTCTCAGCATATGACAGTCCCGCCATCCCGGTAATTAACCTGGTGACCTTATTCCGACTGGGTTTATTGCAGCTAAGTGATTTACCTGTAAATGTTGTTGTGGAAGTGATTGTAACTGCCCAGAGCGATGAGCGATCCGAGACCCAGCCCGTAGGAGAAGAAGATTTGTGTTGCTGCATCAAGCCAGACCTGCCCAGGGGAACAGCCATCCATCCGTTAGCGGAGATTTATAAACCAAGGGTTCATCAAAACAAACACCGACCACAAAACGTCTAAAACTCATACAATCTAAAGAAAGGGCGGCACGGTGGCGGAGCGGTAGAGTTGCCAAAGACCCAGATTCATTCCTGACCCTGGGTGCTCTCTGTGCGGAGTTTGCACGTTCTCCCTGTGACCGCGTGGGTTTCCTCTGGGTGCTCTGGTTTCCTACCACGTCAGGTTTATTTGTACATTAATTGGCCCTCTGTAAATTGCCCCTGGTGTGTAGGCGAATAACAGAATCTGGGGAGTATTGATAATAACATTGGATTAGCACTAAGCTAATAGTGAATGGTGTGAATGGGTGGATGATGTTCTCGGGCTTACAACAGCACTTTGTGTCCTTATTGGGAACCAGTTCCTTTGTCTCAGATCGATAAGACGTTCATTTTTGTTTAAAAAAATATATATATATTTTTAGACTCTGTAAGACACTTGGATAGGTACATGGATAGGAAAGGTTTAGAGGACCAGGAGCCATCCATCGGCAAATGGGGCTCGTGCAGATGGGATGTAGATGGTGTTGGTCAGTATGGGCAAGTTGTATTTGAACATGTAATTGAAAGTCATGTCATAAGGAATAGGAGTAGAATTTGGCCATTCGGCCCATCAAGTCTACTCTGTCATTCAATCATGGCTGATCTATCTCTCCCTCCTAACCCCATTCGTACTTGTACTTGGCTTGCACTCGCTAGAATTTAGAAGATTGAGGGGGGATCTTATAAAATTCTTAAGGAGTTGGAAAGGCTAGATGCTGGAAGATTATTCCCGATGTTTGGGAAGTCCAGAACAAGGGGTCACAGTTTAAGGATAAGGGGGAAGTCTTTTAGGACCAAGATGAGAAAATCATTTTTCACACAGAGAGTGTTGAGTCTGTGGAATTCTCTGCCACAGAGGGTAGTTGAGGCCAGTTCATTGGCTATATTTTAGAGAGAGTTAGATGTGGTGCTTGTGGCTAAAGGGATCAGGGGGTATGGAGAACAGGCAGGTACAGGATACTGAGTTGGATGATGAGCCATGATCATATTGAATGGCGGTGCAGGCTCGAAGGGCCAAAAGGCCGACTCCTGCGCCTATATTCTATGTTTCTATGATTCTTCCCATAACCTCTGACACTTGTACTGATCAAGAATCTATCTATCTATCTCTGCCTTAAAAATATCCTCTGACAATAATTCAACAGATTCACCACCCTCTGACTAAAGAAAGTATGACTTTGTATTGAATATGAGAAAATCATAAAAGCCATCAAGTGTCTATTGTCTATTGTCTACTGTCTAAGTGCGTCTGTTCAATATGTAACAATGCTGGGTCCAGTGGAGGATTCACCCAGACATGTGAGGCGCTGGTCAGGCCACATTTGCAGTACTGTGAACAAATGTGGGCCCCGTATCTGAGGAAGGATGTGCTGGCTCTGCAGAGGGTCCAGAGGAGGTTTACAAGATTGATCCCAGGAATGAGTGGGTTAGCATAGGATGAGCATTTGACAGCACTGGGCCTGTACTCGCTGGAGTTTAGAAGGTTGAGGGGGGACCTCACTGAAACTTACAGAATAATGAAAGGCACAGAGTGGATGTGGAGAGGATGTTTCCACTAGTTGGAGAGTCCAGGACCAGAGGTCACAGCTTCAGAATTAAAGGGTGCTCTTTTAGAAAGGAGGTGAGGAGGAACTTCGTTAGTCAGAGGGTAGTTAATCTGTGGAACTCATTGCCACAGAGGGCTGTGGAGGCCAAGTCGGTGGATATTTTCAACAAAGATCCTATAGCGGAGCAAGATAGACCACTCCTGCTAAATGCAATGGGCTGACGTGTAGTACGCAACGGAACGGAACGTGGGCCTTTTTTTCATCCATTTCCGTAACCCGACCCGACCCGACCCGACTCGCAGTGTAAACAACGTTGCGAGGGAACAGTTTTTGTGTAAATAAATTAAAATTCTGAAAATGAGGTTTTTACCAAAAAACGTTTTTTTTAACGAGGATGTTTCCGTAACCGGCTTCCGTCTCCGCACTAGTTATCTACGGGATCTTTGGTGGAGAGACGGAAACCGGTTACGGAAATGGGGCTTTAAATTACCCATGAATCTGCCCGTGACCGCACTACATCTATTTCGTCGAGTGGACTATCTTGCTCGCTATAGGATCTTTGGTTTTGAAGGCAGAGGTAGACAGATTCTGGATTTGAAAGGGTGTTAATGGTTGCCTATTGTCTACTGCTGTGGGGAGAAGGCAGGAGGATGGGATTAGGAGGCAGAGATCAGCCACGATTGAATGGCGGAGCGGACTCGACGGGCCGAGTGGCCTAATTCTACTCCTATAACTTGTGAACTTGTGGCCCTCTGTCTCTCTGCAGGCCACGTATCTGGTCTGTCGAAGGTCAGTGGGGAGTTATTGGCGGTGACATTTTCCACCAGGATCGCGGTTAGATTGTTTAATCAATAATGTTTTATTATTCATGTTTAACGAGTCATTCCTAACTGTCAATATACGTCATGTTGTCACTTGCGGGCGGAGCACCAAGGCAAATTCCTTGTATGTGAATACTTGGCCAATAAACTTATTCATTCAAAAGTCAAAGTATCCTTTATTGTCTTTCAGACCTTTCAGTCTGAACGACATTTTGTGCCTTGCAGTCATAACATAGATTAAAATAACAAAACACACAATGAACACAGATTTAACGTCCACCACAGTGTGTCTACCAGGCACCTCCCCACTGTGATGGAAGGCAAGAGCCTTAAAGTCCGTGTCATTCATTCATGCAGTCAGTCACGGCTTTACTCACTCACCTGAGAGCTGGAGAGCTTGGAGAAGTTGGGAGTGAGGTAGAACAAGATGCCTTCCTTCGCCCCAGGGAGGGTGACCCCACGGAAGAACAAAATGAACAGCATAACGTAGGGGTAGGTGGCCGAGAAGTAGACAACCTGGTGGCAGGAGGGCAGAGAGGAAGAATGGTGAAGCGGAATTTATCGTTTAAAAATAAATTGGACGGGTATATGGACGGGAGAGGAATGGAGGGTTATGGTCTGAGTGCAGGTAGATGGGACTAGGTGAGAGTAAAGGGCCTGTCCTACCAGCATCCGACTCCATGCGATGAGCGCGATCAAACTAGAAGCGGAGGTCGGGTGATCCCTGTACAGGGCCGTTCCCACCAGCATGCGCCTGCATGCGCAAGCGCGACCAAACCGGCAGTAGGGGCTGAGCGGAGGTCGGGTGAGTGGCGCAACGCGGCGTCTTAAGGTAAGTTCGCCAGGACAGAGAGGGGCACACAGAGAGGGCCACGGAGCCACACACATAGAGGGTCACGGAGGCACCTACAGATAGGTTCACGGAGGCACGATGTCGTGGCAGTGTGTAATGCGTCGAGGCGACTGCGAGCCGACAAGCCGTTGCCGCGCGGAATTTTTCAACATAGTCAGTTTTTCGGAGCCCCGCGCGATGTCGGGACGAACTCCGCATAATTCTGCACGGCTCCGGCGATCGAAGTGGGACCGGCCCCGCGATGCCGGACGGCTCAAGCGACCACGTTAGGTCGCGCTCATCGCATGGAGTTGCATGCTGGTGGGACAGGCCTGTTTCCGTGCTGTAATGGTTATATGGTTATATGGAATGGTAAAGACACAGTCTCTGTAGGTGGATATTTGGTCAGACGTGAATGCAAGACAGGACCAAGAATCCGCCTACAGAGGCTACTACCATTCGAATCTTAGAGTCACACAGCACGGAAACAGGCCCTTCAGTCCCTGCCGTCCCATCTTAGCTACTCCCACCTGCTTGTATTTGGCCAATATCCATCTAAACCTCTCCTATGCATGCGCCTGTCCAAGCGTCTTGTCATATATATTGCCAGCCTCAACTACCTGACGAAGGGATCCGACCAGGAATGTCACCCAGCATCTCTCTTCAGGGATGCTGCCTGACCTGCTGACTTACTCCTACACTTTGCGTCAATCTACCTCCTCTGGCAGCTCGTCCCATATCCCACCACCCTCTGTGTGGCAAAGTTATCCCTCAGGCTCCTATTATACCCCCCCCCTCACTTTAAACCTGTGTCACCCAGTTCTTGATTCCCAACCCTGCTCGAACTACTTCCCCAAGGAGGGATTCCAGACTTACAAACTCAGGAATCAAAGACAGATTTAAGTGGCCGTGTTAGTTTTCCTTTAATCCAGGGGTGGGCAACTTTGTTCTGCATAGGGGCCGGGACACATGGCTGTGAGCGGGAGGCGGGCCACATCTATCGTGTGTACACATGGACCCCGCCCTGGATGGCAGGCTTCAAATCACGTGTTCACAGAAGGTAGACAGAAATGTTGGAGAAACTCAGCGGGTGAGGCAGCCTCATGCAATCCTCGCATGTCTCACCCGCTGAGTTCCTCCAGCATTTTTGTCCACCTTCCAGAATTTTCCAGCATCTGCAGTTCTTTCTTAAACGTGTTCACAGAAGGTGCGTGGCCGTGCCGGCGGCTTTGCGCAGGATGCGGTACAGACAGAGCTCGGCGCTCGGCCGCTGCTGCTCGGGGCGCTCGGCGGTGCCGGGTGATTACAGGGGAATAAAATCTGCCGGATGATTTTGGGCAACGGGCCGCATTTGGCCCGGGGGCCGTAGGTTGCCGACCGCCGGTCTCATCTCCTGCACATCTGTGGTCAAGGTAAGTGCAGAAAATAAGTAGAGGCAACAAGTTCCTGCCACAGACCCGGGTTCAATCCTGGCCTCGGGCGCTGTGTGTGTGCGTGGAGTTTGCACGTTTTCCCTGTGACTGCGTGGGCTTCTTCCGGGTGCTCCGGTTCCCTCCCACATTGCAACGACGTAGGTTAGTCGTCCCTCTGTAAATCCCCCCCTAGTGTGTGGAGGGCCGATGAGAAAATAGGATAACATAGAACTCATGTGAAAGGGCGATCGATGGTCGGCACGGACCCGGTGGGCCGAAGGGCCTGTATCCATGCTGTATCTTTAAAAATAAACTGAAAACATTTCTGTTTGGAGACGCAGTTAAAAAATTTGCATTTCTAAGACCAGAATACCATTTAATGAGCTCAATTATGTCAAAAGATTCTGTTTGGGAATTAAAGATTTTTTCCCTTAACTTTCTTTGTTGTGCATGTGAATGGCTTTATCACATTAATCTGCAGTACCAACTAATTTATAGCATGTAATGCAGACCAGTGCAGTACAGGAACAGGCCCTTCAGCCCACAATATGTGTGTGTTGAACATGAAACCAAGTCTTATCTGATCCAAGTCTTATCTACAACAGATAGTCCTCCGCCAGTTTCGCCACCTCCAACGTGACCCCTCCACTCGCCACATCTTCCCATCTCCCCCCCTGTCTGCCTTCCGCAAAGACCGCTCCCTCCGCAACTCCCTCGTCAATTCTTCCCTTCCCTCCCGCTCCACTCCTTCCCCGGGCACTTTCCCTTGCAACCGCAAGAGATGCTACACTTGTCCCTTCACCTCCCCCATCCACTCCTTTCAGGGACCCAAGCAGTCATTCCAAGTCCGACAGAGGTTCACCTGCACCTCCTCCAACCTCGTCTACTGCATCCGTTGCTCCAGATGCCAGCTAATCTACATCGGTGAGACCAAGCGGAGGCTAGGCGATCGTTTCGCCGAACACCTCCGCTCGGTCCGCAATAACCAACCCGACCTCCCGGTGGCTCAGCACTTCAACTCCCCCTCCCACTCCGTATCCGACCTCTCGGTCCTGGGCCCCCTCCATGGCCAGAGTGAACAACACCGCAAGTTGGAGGAACAGCACCTCATATTCCGCTTGGGGAGTCTGCATCCTCTGGGCTTAAACATTGAATTTTCTCAATTCTGTTAACCCAGACTGCTCCCTCCCCCCCCCCCCCCCACCTCTCCCTCAGCCCTCGGGCCCTGACATTCCTTCTCCATCTCCCCCCCCCCCAAGTCGCACTAGCTTCTCATTTTCACACCAGAAACAGCTTACAATGGCCTGCTTTCCTTATCACCAATACTTTTTTGCATATCTTTCACTCATTGTTCTTGCTTTATCTCTCCATATCACTGTTTATATCTCTCGTTTCCCTGATCCCTGACCAGTCTGAAGAAGGGTCTCGACCCGAAACGTCGCCTATCTCCTTCGCTCCTTAGATGCTGCTGCACCCGCTGAGTTTCTCCAGCTTTTTGTGTAACCCTCTTATCTGATCCATATCCTTCCATTCTCTGCCTATGTTTCTACATTTCTATCCATCTACCATCTGTTTCCACCACCCCTAGCAGCGCGTTCCAGACACCCACCACCCTCTGTGTAAAAAAATTCCCCCCACAATTGGATAGCACGGCAGCAAAAGCCTTTCACTGTACCCCGGTACACTCGGTGAAACCCTCAATCTTTAGACTGTTTTAATGTTTTACTGTCCTTTTTTTTAATAAATCACGTTTCTCGGGGTATCTACATTTTATTAGTTGTTTAGGTTATGACACCGGATGGAAGCTGCAAACCAGATCTCGTTGCACTGACGTGTGATGGCAATAATATATATTATCATTATTATTATTATCTAAACTTTCCTCAGTTTTTCCCAGGGTGAAACACAGCAGGAACGTCGAGGGCTACCTTTCCCGTCCACTCCACCCCCTTCCAGATCGAGAAGTAAACGAGAATCCAAGCCAGTGCCAAGGTCCCAGCTAATGGCCACCGCAGGCTGCCGGGCTCATTCAGACCACTGCTCATCTGGTGCATATTTCGCCTGAAAATATACAGAATATATATATATATATATAATGGGCCTGTCCCACTTACGCAATTTTTTTCGGCCACTTGCCGGCACCTGTCATTAGTCGCTGCAGCTGGCCGAACATTTTCAACGTGTTGAAAATCCAGCGGCAACCAGAAAAAGGTACGACTGTTTGGGCAACTGCTCACAACATGGTCGCGGGGTGACGCCTGTGTGGTGGTGAGTAGTCGCCCAAAGAGTCGTACCTTTTTCTGGTTGCCGCTGGATTTTCAACATGAAGCACATTCATTATAGATACATCTCCGTACTCACCTTTGTACTCAGCTTACAACCCAACGGACAACCAACCCAATTACCACAATTGTAGACGCAGCCCAGACCGTCACATAAACCGACCACCCTTCCATTGACTCCATCTACACCTCACGCTGCCTCGGCAAGGCCAGCAGCATCATCACGGACCAGTCGCACCCTGACCCGGGTTCGATCCTGACTACGGGTGCTGTCTGTACGGAGTTTGCACGTTCTCCCCGTGACCTGCGTGGATTTTCTCCAGGATCTCCGGTTCCCTCCCACACGCCAAAGACATCGTGTTTGGAGGATAATTGGCTTCTGTAAATGGTAAATTGTCCCTAGTGCGTGCAGTACAGAGCTGGTGTACACGGTGATCGCTGGTTGGCGCGGACTAGGTGGGCCGAAGGGCCTGGGTCCGCGCTGTATTTCTCTAAAGTCTACAGGGATTTGTATTTGTAAATGAATCTTCTAATCTTTCAACTCTATCATTTCAATTTCTCACCAGATATTACTGTCAAAATATAAACTGTAATGGTAGATCTCATCACCTACAAATGGACGAACAATTTCTCCCAGTAGCTTCGTAAGATGTTTTGGGAATAATTGCGGTAAATTGGGTGAAAACTTTCCGGAGTGATCATTCCCACCGGCTTCTCTGCCCTTACTGGGAATATTGATTCCCATTCCTGTGTTCCCATGGTGACGTGCATGTGATCGGCAACTATGTAGAGGAACAACAAATGCAGTTCCACCCACGACAGGCACAGAGTGCTGGAGTAACTCAGCGGGTCAGGCAGCATCTGTGGAGAACATGGATAGGTGACGTTTCACAGAGTGCTGGAGTAACTCAGCGGGTCAGGCAGCATCTGTGGAGAACATGGATAGGTGACGTTTCACAGAGTGCTGGAGTAACTCAGCGGGTCAGGCAGCATCTGTGGAGAACATGGATAGGTGACGTTTCACAGAGTGCTGGAGTAACTCAGCGGGTCAGGCAGCATCTGTGGAGAACATGGATAGGTGACGTTTCACAGAGTGCTGGAGTAACTCAGCGGGTCAGGCAGCATCTGTGGAGAACATGGATAGGTGACGTTTCACAGAGTGCTGGAGTAACTCAGCGGGTCAGGCAGCGTCTGTGGAGAACATGGATAGGTGACGTTTCACAGAGTGCTGGAGTAACTCAGCGGGTCAGGCAGCGTCTGTGGAGAACATGGATAGGTGACGTTTCACAGAGCGCTGGAGTAACTCAGCGGGTCAGGCAGCATCTGTGGAGAACATGGATAGGTGACGTTTCACAGAGTGCTGGAGTACCTCAGCGGGTCAGGCAGCATCTCTGGACAAAAGGAACAGGTGACATTTCGGGTCGAGACCCTTCCTCAGTCTGAGAGTCCAGGGAAAGGTTGAGAATAAATCCGAGGAGGCACCGAAGACCAAGGAATGTAGGAGCCCACAATGGTCCATTGTTGGCTGTGGAAGAGGTGACAACAAAGGGATGTGAGCATTGGATACTAGCAGGGTGACTAGGATGGGGGAGGGACAGAGAGAGAGGGAAAGAAAGGGTTACTTGAAATTAGGGAAATCAATTTTTATACTGTCGGTTTATAAGATGCCCAGAGATGCTGCTTGTCCCACTGAGTTACTCCAGCATTTTGTGTCTATCTTTGATTTAAAGCAGCATCTGTAGTTCCTTCCTGTACCTAAACTGACGCTGTGTTAGAATGGACAGGCGACGTTTCGGGCCGGGACGTCTCTTCAGGCTGATGAACCACAGGTTAGTTGTAAAATAACCAGCCACCAAGACAGATGTGTACAGCACTTCGTTCATCCCCCGCACAATTAAAGCACGGAATATTCTTCACGTTACCATAGTTACCCAACCAGATGCAACTACATTTAAGGTAGCTCTTTTTCTCCAAGAACCCTTTTTTGTTTCAGTCCAGCCTCCGCCACCTCCAGTTTAAATTCCATTTGGAATATTTTGGGAGGACCAGGAAACCAAGAAGCAAGAACACCAGCCTAAAATGACAGCACGTCATAAGTTCCGAAGAACATCAGGGTGATTTTCCGTTTACACCATCAACCTTCCTTCACGGATCACCCTGACAGTTTGCAACGTCACTCATTCCGAGCTCCCATCCAAGTCCAAAATGCACTTGGCAATGGGAACGTTTCACTTCATGCTGTGAATGAAACATAGAAACATAGAAAATAGGTGCAGGAGTAGGCCATTCAATATGATCATAGTTACTCCAGCACTCTGTGAAACGTCACCTATCCATGTTCTCCACTGATGTTGCCTGACCCGCTGAGTTACTACAGCACTCTGTGAAAACGTCACCTATCCACGTTCTCCACAGATGCTGCCTGACCCGCTGAGTTACTCCAGCCACTCTGTGAAACCGTCACCTATCCACGTTCCTCCACAGATGCTGCCTGACCCGCTGAATT
>OY740800.1:45667368-45694781 GCA_963514005.1 Raja brachyura | reverse complement strand
CCACCCGAGAAGCTGCCTGACCCGCTGAGTTCCTCCAGCGCTTCGTGTCTACCTCTCCAGAGATCCCTGCATGCATGGATCAGAGTGCGAGCTACACTCTAGTCGATAGCAGAAGTGGTCGTTATCAAAGCGAGTTCCACATCAAACGTTGAGAAACACTGACCTTTGAACATGGGAGCTAGCTTCCAGACGCCAAGGCCTCCGATGGAAGTGTACTGGCCCAGAGATGTCTCCAGCAGAAACAGGGGGATTCCAGCAAATATCAGCGTCAGAAAATACGGGATCAGGAAGGCACCTGGAATATAATACATGGAGCATTATTACAGCGAAAGCACTGAATGTTGAAATTCAGGCAAATATTAATACCAGGGACCTCGTGCGTTGGGGGGGGGGGGGGGTTGTACTAGTATTGAAGTTATTCAAAAAAAATGTTGTCCTAGTGTTGTGGTTATTAATTTATTAATAACTGAAACGTCACCCATCCATGAAATTGAATAGTGCAGCACAGGAACAGGCCCTTCGGCCCACAATGTCCATGCTGAATATGATGCCAATATCAACTAATCTCCTCTGCCTGCAGGTTGTGAGTCTGTGGAAGTTCACACAGAGAGTGGTGAGTCTGTGGAATTCTTTGCCTCAAAAGGCGGTGGAGGCCGATTCTCTGGATACTTTCAAGAGAGAGCTAGATAGGGCTCTTAAAAATAGCGGAGTTAGGGGATATGGGGAGAAGGCAGGAACGGGGTACTGATTGGGGATGATCAGCCATGATCACATTGAATGGCGGTGCTGGCTCGAAGGGCCGAATGGCCTACTCCTGCACCTATTGTCTATTGTCCCTCCATTCCCTGCATACCCGCTGCGCCACTGTGCTGCCCTCGTTGAGTTCAGAGATAGGGCGCAGAAACAGGCCCTTCGGCCCACCGAGTCTGCGCCGTCCAGCGATCCCTGTACACTATACTATCCTACACACACACACACTAGGAAACCAGAGCACCCGGTGAAATCCCACGTGGTCACAGGGAGAACGTACAAAAGCAGCCCCCCTGAGCGGGATCGAACCCGGGTCTCCGGTGCTGCAAGCGCTGTAAGGCAGCGACTCTACCGCTGCGCCACCGTGGCCGCTCAGATCCGTAGACTGGCGTGCAGCGTTATTCAGCACCGTGACGTACCTCCACCGTTCTTTCCACAGAGATAAGGGAACCTCCAGACGTTGCCCAGTCCAATGGCATACCCCACGCAGGACAGGAGGAAGTCAAACCTCCCCTTCCAGCTTCCCCTGTCCTGCAGCTCCTCCACTTTAGCCGCCCGTCCGTCCACTCCCCCGTCCGGCTGTGGCTCCATGGAGCCCGGGAGGAAGCTGATCTCCTGTGAACCTTGTGCCATGCCCTCCGTCGCTTCACATGGGCCGAGGGCTTCTCCACCAACGTCCAGGCCTGGAATCAAGTGTTCGTCTCCGCAAGTGCTGACGCCTTGCTGCAAGTCTAAAAGGAACAGAAGGAGTTTGTTAGTGTAAATGTGTCCTCCCTTTGAGTTGGATGATCAGCCATGATCATATTGAATGGCGGTGCAGGCTCGAAGGGCTGAATGGCCTACTCCTGCACCTAATTTCTATGTTTCTATAGGAGACACAGGCCCCATAGCAGCAGCGTCCATGTCACGGGGCTGGGAACTGGAAGTATCCCAAGCTAATTCTGCTACCACCATCATCTACGGTGATAAGTGATGGCTCCCGCTGATTGTCGCCGGAAGCTCGCGTCCTTGTCAGGACGGACAGTGACAGCGAGGACAACATTTGTCACATGACGGACAGGAACAGAAGAAGAACAAGGGACACGTCTTCTCAAGTAGCCCCAGGTATATGTTTAACATCTCGGCCCCCTGTCAAGCGCAGGTTGATCACAGCTCGACCAGACTACAACCAACAGAGTGCTGCCTTCAACGGAAGTGTCAAGGAACAGCTGGGATGCAAGCGGGATTGGCAAGAGCAGATTTCACAGCTGATGGAGCATGCCGGACAACTCAAGCACGCGGGGACCTCTACACTGACAATGCGGTGGCAGCTTTTAGTCCAACCTGACATCCCGAATCGTAGCAGAGTCAGTCGCGGTGGTGTAAAGGAGAGAGATTAGGATGGGAACCAAAACACAAATATTAACTCGTGCCTGAAAACTGTAACATCCAGGTTCAGGAACAGCTACTTCCCCACAGCCATCAGGCTACTAAACACAACAGCAAATAAGCTCTGAACTACAACAGACCATTAGTGTTATTATTTTATTTTTATTAAAGTACAGTAGTGTGGTACCTAAGTACCTAATACATACACACACATTACCATCCGTGTACAACTTCTCATTTTTAATTTGATAATAAAAGAGCAGTGAAAGAAGAAGAGAAATATAGGTTGTCGAGATAGATAGTCGAGCGAGTCGAAGCAGATAGCGAGAGAGACAGAGAGCAGAGATAAGAAGCTAAGGAGATTGAAATAAATTAGGAGAGATCTAGCTATTTTGTATCTTTACCCATCCGTCACCCGGTTCTCAACCATTTAATTTCTAAGGTTATGTTATGTTGTAAAAAGTCGATAAAAGGAGACCAAGTCTTTAAGAATGGGTCTACTTTGCCTAATAGGAGGAATCTCATTTCCTCAAGATGTAGCGTTTCCGACATATTTGACATCCACATTTTGAACGTTGGCGTGGTTGCGTTTTTCCAGAATTTGAGTATACGTTTATTTTTTGCTGTTATTAAACCGTAATTAGGAAGAGCTTCTTGGAACGCAGTTAATTTACGTCCCTCTTCCATTGATCCGCAGATAATCAGTTCTGTATTGGGGTTCAATTTTGTGTTGAATAGTTTTTGTAAAAATTCCAGCACTCTTCAGACTGGTGGAAGAAGCAGATAGCGAGAGAGACAGAGAGCAGAGATTCCAGGTACCACTCTCACTTAGGTACCACACTACTGTGCTTCTAAAATATATATATATATATAATAATACTAACCAGTCTGAAGAAGGGTCTCGACCCAAAACGTCGCCTATCTCCTTCGCTCCTTAGATGCTGCTGCTGCACCCGCTGAGTTTCTCCAGCTTTTTGTGTAACCTTCTAGGTTAATTGGCATGGTGTAAATGTCAATTGTCCCTAGCTCGTGTAGGATGGTGTTAGTGTGGGGGGATCGCTGGTCAGCATGGACTCGCTGGGCCGAAGGGCCTGTTTCCGCGCTGTTTCTCTAAAACTGAACAAAACCAAACCAAACAAACGGTGCGAGGAAACTCAATCCACTTCCACAAGTCACGAAGCCCACCATTCACATCCCCGCGTGTCTGAACAAGGGTCCGGGCCAGAAACGTCACCTGGTCATGGTCTCCAGCCAAACCCGCTCAGTTACTCCAGCGTTTTCAGTCATTGTTGTACCCGCAAGTCATGAGGCAGTTTTTGGAGATATGATAAACTGACGAGAGGCATAAATGGACAGGGTGGGCAGTCAGAACCCTCCCCTCAGGGTGGAAATGTCAAAGAGTAGAGGGCATAGCTTTAAGCTGAGAGGGGCAAAGTTTAAAGGAGATTTTTTTTCATACAGAGGGTGGTGGGTGCTTGGAACGCGCTGCCAGGGACGATGGTGGAGACAGAGAGGATAGTGGCGTTGAAGAGGCTTTTAGATAGGAGGATCGACATGGTGAACACACACACACACACTGATTCAGTCTGGGCCCCAACCCAAAACGTCGCCTGCCCATTCGCTTCACAGCGGCTGCCTGCCCAACCCACTGAGTTACTGCCGCACACGGAGGTGCCTCGTGAACTGGTTCCGTGTCAATTTTCAATTTATGTGCTGTGTCCATATCTTACTGCGTTCTCAGCTATTCCTGCAAAGTTATGTAATGTGCAGGTAGATGTCAGTAATCATTTAGAGCCTTTGTATTAGTTTGATAGGAATCACAGAGAGGGGAGCAGTGAGAGAGGGGGGAGCAGTGAGAGAGGGGGGAGCAGTGAGAGAGGGGGGAGCAGTGAGAGAGGGGGGAACAGTGAGAGAGGGGGGAGCAGTGAGAGAGGGGGGAGCAGAGAGAGAGGGAGGAGCAGTGAGAGAGGGGGGAACAGTGAGAGAGGGGGGAGCAGTGAGAGAGGGGGGAGCAGTGAGAGAGGGGGGAGCGGTGAGAGAGGGGGGAGCGGTGAGAGAGGGGGGAGCGGTGAGAGAGAGTCTCACTGAACCTCCATTGGAGAGAACTTCTTCAAAATGTAGAAACAAGGAACTGCAGATGCTGGTTAATACACAAAAGGGACACAGAGTGCTGGAGTAACTCAGCGGGTCAGGCAGCATCTGTGGAGAACATGGATAGGTGACGTTTCACAGAGTGCTGGAGTAACTCAGCGGGTCAGGCAGCATCTGTGGAGAACGTGGATAGGTGACGTTTCACAGAGTGCTGGAGTAACTCAGCAGGTCAGGCAGCATCTGTGGAGAACATGGATAGGTGACGTTTCACAGAGTGCTGGAGTAACTCAGCGGGTCAGGCAGCATCTGTGGAGAACATGGATAGGTGACGTTTCACAGAGTGCTGGAGTAACTCAGCGGGTCAGGCAGCATCTGTGGAGAACATGGATAGGTGACGTTTTGGGTCAAGACCCTTCTTCAGATTGACTTCTTCAGGACTCTGGGCAAATTTCGCAGTGGAGCAGTGGGACATGGAGGAACAAGGAACCGCAAATACTGGAATCTTGAGCAAAACACAAACATAGAAACATAGAAACATAGAAATTAGGTGCAGGAGTAGGCCATTCGGCCCTTCGAGCCTGCACCGCCATTCAATATGATCATGGCTGATCATCCAACTCGGTATCCCGTACCTGCCTTCTCTCCATACCCTCTGATCCCCTTAGCCACAAGGGCCACATCTAACTCCCTCCTAAATATAGCCAATGAACTGGCCTCAACTACCCTCTGTGGCAGAGAGTTCCAGAGACCCACCACTCTCTGTGTGAAAACATTCCTTCTCATCTCGGTCCTAAGTGCTGGACCAAGTGCTGGAGGAACTCAGTGGGTCAGGCAACTTCGCTGGAGAACATGATTAGATGTTGTTACCGATGGGGACCCTTCTTCAGAAATGTTCTCCAGAGATGCTACCTGACTCGCCGAGTTACTCCAGCACTTTGTGATTTTTCTGTTGGTGAAACCAGCACCTGCAGTTCCTTGTATCTGCATTCATCTGCGAAGAGAATGGAGAAACGATGGTGCAGGTCGGGACCTTTCTTCAGACTGATTGTAGTAGAGAGAGAAAGCTGTAAAGAGAGGTGCCAGCGTAACATCTTCCATGACCAACGTGACAACAGATATCAACTCATAATTCCACAACCAAACGGTAACTCAACATTGCCGCACATCGCAAACGATGAACCGTTTATATTCAGTTTAATTTAGTGTCACGTGTACCGAGGTACAGTGAAAAGCTTTTGTTGCGTGCTAACCAGTCAGCGGAAAGACAATACATGATTACAATCGAGCCGTTTACAGTGTACAGATACATGATAAGGGAATAACGTTTAGTGCAAGGTAAAGCCAGCAAAGTCCGATCAAGGATAGTCCGAGGGTCACCAATGAGGTAGATAGTAGTTCAGCGCTGCTCTCTGGTTGTGGTAGGATGATTCAGTTGCCTGATAACAGCTGGGAAAAAACTTGCCCTGAATCTGGAGGTAGACAAAAATGCTGGAGAAACTCAGCGGGTGAGGCAGCCTCTATGGAGCGAAGGAAATAGGTGATATTTCGGGTCGAGACCTTCAGTCTAAAGAAGGGTCTCGACCCGAAACGTCACCCATTCCTTCACTCCACAGATGCTGCTTCACCCGCTGAGTTTCTCCAGCATTTTTGTCTACCTTCGATTTTTCCAGCATCTGCAGTTCCTTCTTAAACACAGAATCTGGAGGTGTGCGTTTTCACACCTCTGTACCTTTATCCTGTTCCCACAGAGGTTGGGTTAAAGTTTCTCTATTCCTTAAAGCTAGACATGTTTAACAAATAAAATCTTACCAATTTAAATTGTTAATTGTCTTCTCCAGTCAGATGCCGCTGCAGCAGCCCGGTGGTCATGGTAGATCAGCGACCGGCATGGCAATGGGAGGACTGAGGGAGGGGTGCAACTCCTGTGCCTTTGACCCTGTGTCTCCCACTCTTTCCCCCTGACCCACTTTGTTCTATTTTCAGATGCATTTAATGAGCTTTTGATGTGGCTGTCGAATCCGATTATCGCCCATTCCCGCTGGGATTCTGCATGGTTGGAGAATCAATGCCCAAAACTTCCATGACTTAACCGTGATGCCGCTCCAACCACAATCAATTTTCCTTCGCTCCTTTGACGAGAATGATGGTGGGTCCGAGGAACTCATTACACTGTCACGGAAGGTAGCTCCACTGTTCCTCCAGGGAGTAGACACCTCAAGTAGGCCATTCGGCCCTTCGAGCCAGCACTGCCATTCAATACACAATAGACAATAGACAATAGGTGCAGGGGTAGGCCATTCGGCCCTTAGAGCCAGCACTGCCATTCACTGTGATCATGGCTGATCATCCCCAATCAGTACCCCATTCCTGCCTTCTCCCCATATCCCCTGCCTCCGCTATCTTTAAGAGCCCTATCTAGCTCTCTCTTGAAAGCATCCAGAGAACCGGCCTCCACCGCCCTCTGAGGCAGAGAATTCCACAGACTCACCACTGTCTGTGAGAAAAAGTGTTTCCTCGTCTCCATTCTGGGTTCCAGCAACTAAGTTACAGAGAAAGGTTGAACAAGTTGGGTCTTTATTCTTTGGAGCGCAGAAGGTTAAGGGGGGACTTGATTGAGGTCTTTAAAATGATGAAAGGGATAGACAGAGTTGACGTGGATAAGCTTTTCCAATTGAGGGTAGGGAAGATTCAAACAAGAGGGCATGACATGAGAATTAAGGGACAGAGGTTTAGGGATAACATGAGGGGGAACTTCTTTACTCAGAGAGTGGTGGCTGTGTGGAATGATCTTCCAGCAGAAGTGGTGGAGGCAGGATCGATTTTAACATTTAAAAGTAAAGTGGATAGGTATATGGATGGGAAGGGAATGGAGGGGTATGGTCTGAGTGCAGGTAGATGGGACCAGGGGAAAATAAATGTTCGGCACAGACTGGAAGGGCCGAGAAGGCCTGTTTCCGTGCTGTAATTGTTATATGGTTATATGGTTATTCTAAATGGCTTACTCCTTATTCTTAAACTGTGGCCCCTGGTTCTGGACACCCCCAACATCGGGAACATGTTTCCTGCATTCCTGCATTCAATGTGATCATGGCTGATCATCCACAATCAGTAGCCCGTTCCAGCCTTCTCCCCATATCCCCTGACTCCGCTAGGGCTCTTGAAGATAGCACACTGAGGTGAGGGGGAGTCCAGAACCAGGGGTAAAAATAAGGGGGAGGAGGCAGGAACGGGATACTGATTTTGGATGATCAGCCATGATTATATTGAATGGCGGTGCTGGCTCAAAAGGCCGAATGGCCTACTCCTGCACCTATTGTCTATTGCCTTTAAGGCAAAGCCTCTCTTTGGAGGTGGCACAGTGGGTAGAACCACTGCCTCGCTGCGCCAGAGACCCGGGTTCGATCCTGACCTCAGGAGCAGTCTGTCTATGTGTGGAGTTTGCACGTTCTCCCTGGGTTTTATAGAAACGTAGAAACATTGAAACATAGAACACAGGTGCAGGAGTAGGCCATTCGGCCCTTCGAGCCAGCACCGGGATTCAATCTAATCATGGCTGACCATCCAAAATCAGTACCCCGTTCCTGCCTTCTCACCATATCCCTTCATTCCATTAGCCCTAACAGCTAAATCTAACTCTCTGTTGAAAACATCCAGTGAGTCAGCCTCCACTGCCTAATGAGGCAGAGAATTCCACAGATTCACAACTCTGGGTGAAAACGTTTTTTTCTCATCTCAGTCCTAAATGGTCTACCCTTTATTCTTACCCCTGGTTCAGGACTCCCCCTCACCTCAGGTGCTATCTGTCTATGTGGAGTCTGCTCGTTCTCCTTGTGACCGCGTGGGTTTCCTCCGGGTGCTCCGGTTTCCTCCCACATCCCTAAGATGTTGGGTTTGCAGGTTAATTGGCCCTCTGCAAATTGCCCCCTAGTGTGTAGGGAATGGATGAGAAAGTGGGATAACACAGAACTAGTGTGAACAGTTGATAGTAAAAACGAATCTCGACCCTAATCATCACCTATTCCTTCTCTCCAGAGATACTGCCTGACCCGCTGAGTTACTCCAGCATTTTGTGTCTATGAACGGGTGATCGATAGTTGGCGTGGACTTGTTGGGCCCAAGGGCTTGTTTCCATTTCTAGCAATCAATCAAATAAAAAAATGGACATTGGTTGGAAAATGTCTGTGAGTCCCAGATAAAGAATGACATCCGTGATACATGTGAGAGCATTGGCACCGTCAAGTCCATGTATGACTGAAATATCCACGTCCCTTATCTAAGTCACCTCACCATTCCATATCTCTCAGTTCCCTCTCCCCTGACTCTCAGTCTGAAGAAAGGTCTCGACCCGAAACATCATCCATTCCTTCTATCTAGAGACGCTGCCCGTCCCACTGAGTTACTCCAATCAAATCTGACAATCTAAGCTGTTCCTGCGTCTGGTGGTGCGGGGCTTTCAAGCTTCTGCACCTTCTGGCAGACGGGAGCGGGGAGAAGAAGGAATGACCGGGGTGGGACAGGGACACGTCTATGATGATGTTGGCTGCTTTCCCGAGGCAGCGTGAAGTGCAGATGGAGTCGATGGTGGGGAGTGTGGTCTGTGTGACGGAGTGGGCCACATCTACAATGGTGGGGAGTGTGGTCTGTGTGATGGACTGGGCCACATCTACAATGGTGTGGAGTGTGGTCTGTGTGGGACTGGGCCACATCTACAATGGTGGGGAGTGTGGTCTGTGTGATGGACTGGGCCACATCTACAATGGTGGGGAGTGTGGTCTGTGTGATGGACTGGGCCACATCTACAATGGTGGGGAGTCTGGTCTGTGTGATGGACTGGGCCACATCTACAATGGTGGGGAGTGTGGTCTGTGTGATGGACTGGGCCACATCTACAATGGTGGGGTGTGTGGTGTGATGGACTGGGCCACATCTACAATGGTGGGGAGTGTGGTCTGTGTGATGGACTGGGCTACATCTACAATGGTGGGGAGTGGGGTCTGTGTGATGGACTGGGCCACATCTACAATGGTGGGGAGTGGGGTCTGTGTGGGACTGGGCCACATCTACAATGGTGGGGAGTGGGGTCTGTGTGATGGACTGGGCCACATCTACAATGGTGGGGAGTGGGGTCTGTGTGGGACTGGGCCACATCTACAATGGTGGGGAGTGGGGCCTGTGTGATGGACTGGGCCACATCTACAATGGTGGGGAGTGTGGTCTGTGTGATGGACTGGGCCACATCTACAATGGTGGGGAGTGGGGTCTGTGTGATGGACTGGGCTACATCTACAATGGTGGGGAGTGGGGTCTGTGTGATGGACTGGGCCACATCTACAATGGTGGGGAGTGGGGTCTGTGTGATGGACTGGGCCACATCTACAATGGTGGGGAGTGTGGTCTGTGTGATGGACTGGGCTACATCTACAATGGTGGGGAGTGGGGTCTGTGTGGGACTGGGCCACATCTACAATGGTGGGGAGTGGGGTCTGTGTGATGGACTGGGCCACATCTACAATGGTGGGGAGTGGGGTCTGTGTGGGACTGGGCCACATCTACAATGGTGGGGAGTGGGGTCTGTGTGATGGACTGGGCCACATCTACAATGGTGGGGAGTGGGGTCTGTGTGATGGACTGGGCCACATCTACAATGGTGGGGAGTGTGGTCTGTGTGATGGACTGGGCTACATCTACAATGGTGGGGAGTGGGGTCTGTGTGGGACTGGGCCACATCTACAATGGTGGGGAGTGGGGTCTGTGTGATGGACTGGGCCACATCTACAATGGTGGGGAGTGGGGTCTGTGTGGGACTGGGCCACATCTACAATGGTGGGGAGTGGGGCCTGTGTGATGGACTGGGCCACATCTACAATGGTGGGCAGTGGGGTCTGTGTGATGGACTGGGCTACATCTACAATGGTGGGGAGTGGGGTCTGTGTGATGGACTGGGCCACATCTACAATGGTGGGGAGTGGGGTCTGTGTGATGGACTGGGCCACATCTACAATGGTGGGGAGTGGGGTCTGTGTGATGGACTGGGCCACATCTACAATGGTGGGGAGTGTGGTCTGTGTGATGGACTGGGCCACATCTACAATGGTGGGGAGTGGGGTCTGTGTGATGGACTGGGCCACATCTACAATGGTGGGGAGTGTGGTCTGTGTGATGGACTGGGCCACATCTACAATGGTGGGCAGTGGGGCCTGTGTGATGGACTGGGCCACATCCACAACACTCTGCAATGTCTACATTTCTCTATAACAAATTGATCAATAAACCAAGCAGGAGATGATTATATATTGTGGCCATGTTCAAATCGGAATGACCTCAAATGGAGTGCGTGAAATTTAAAGAGATTAATTTACCCATGGTTCTTAGTTCAGACCTAAAGTTATAAGCTCACAAAACAATGACCAAGCACTCTGTGAAAACGTTCTTCTCCAAAGCAACTTTTCCTTCTTAATCCTTTTCACATCTCATTGATCGGTTGGTTAGTTAGTTGAGTTTATTGTCACGTGTACCGAGGTACAGTGAAAGGCTTTTGTTGCGCGCTAACTAGTCAGCGGAAAGACAATACATGATTACAATCGATCCATCCACAGTGTACAGATACATGATGAGGGAGGGTAGACACAAAATGCTGGAGTAACTCAGCGGGACAGGCAGCATCTCTAGGGAGAAGGAACGGGTGACGTTTCGGGTCGAGACCCTTTTTCAGACTCGACCTGAAACGTCACCCATTCCTTCTCTCCAGAGATGCCGCCTGTCCCGCTGAGTTACTCCAGCATTTTGTGCCTATATTCGGTTTAAACCAGCATCTGCAGTTCCTTCCTGCACATTATAAGGGAATAAAGTTTAGTACAAGGTAAAGCCAGGAAAGTCCAGTCAAAGATAGGGTTTGTACTCTCTCCAGAACTGGACAAAATAAATATGAACTAATCCACTTATCCAGCTTTCTCCCCCCAAACTCCATGTTGAAGAAGGGTCCCGACCCGAAACATCACCCATTCCTTCTCACCAGAGACGCTGCCTGACGCACTGAGTTCCTCCAGCACTTTGTGTTTTGCTCAAGATTCCAGCATCTGCAGTTCCTTGTGCCTTTGTACAGAGATAAACACTTGGAACAGGAGTGGAAGGCAACCTCATCTTCATTACACAGCTACATCTCTTCACCAGATTAAAGCTGCCCAGGGTCTGACCTCCCCAGAGGAGCGTGGGTGAAGCTCAACAGACTTGGTACAGGAGTTGGACGTTTCAACGCCAGCGTGTAGAGATGGGGACTCCCTCCCTCCGCCAGAGCCCAGCCTGTGAATGCGGAGCAGAACAACAGACAGCCAACCATGTCATCTCTGGGTGCCCGCTCTACCACCCACCAAATGGAGCTCCGTCAGGGCCCGGCAGACATTGACGCCAACAGAGACAACAACCTGGCTGCTCAACACCCGGCGCGAGATCTAACTATCCCTTTGGTTTATGTTTCATTCGCAAGAAGAAGAAGACGACTTGAAACTGATGAAGCCTCCTAGATTTATTAAACAGTGCATCTTTGTGACTGTGTTGGAACAGCCTGAATTAAATGCAATTCATGTCGTTCCAAAATAGGTGTTTCAAGGCTATTTTGGAAACACATAAGCAAGGTAATACACACAAGAATTTGGATATTACAGCGATCTGTGATGGGGATATCAGCCATGATCATATTGAATGGCCGTGCTGGCTCGAAGGGCCGAATGGCCCACTCCTGCACCTATTGTCTAATGTCTATCAAAAGAGCAAGTCTTGGAGAACGTTTGTGTGGATTGTGGAGTGTGATTACTGTACACATTAACAAGATGATCCTTTTCCAAGGATAAAATTATTTATAACACTTTGCCCTTGGAACCGTGACGAGGTGCAAATTACACACTGTTCATTCTTCAATACTTTACTTTAATCCGTTTACAATCTGAGCGATCACTTCTTGTTAATGTCATAACAAGAGACAATGTCCACAATGGGGTAGAGGTGAATTGGACAGTGCCCCAGCTTATGGAAGGAGCGTTCAGAAGCCTGATGACAGAGGGGAAGAAGCTGTTCCTGAGTCTGGTGGTGCGGGGCTTTCAAGCGTCTGTACCTTCTGCCCGACGGGAACAGGGAGAAGAAGGAATGACCGGGGTGGGACAGGGACACGTCTATGATGATGTCGGCTGCTTTCCCGAGGCAGCGTGAAGTGTAGATGGAGTCGATGGTGGGGAGTGTGGTCTGTGTGATGGACTGGGCCACATCTACAATGGTGGGGAGTGGGGTCTGTGTGATGGACTGGGCCACATCTACAATGGTGGGGAGTGTGGTCTGTGTGATGGACTGGGCCACATCTACAATGGTGGGGAGTGTGGTCTGTGTGACGGACTGGGCCACATCTACAATGGTGGGGAGTGTGGTCTGTGTGATGGACTGGGCCACATCTACAATGGTGGGGAGTGTGGTCTGTGTGATGGACTGGGCTACATCTACAATGGTGGGGAGTGTGGTCTGTGTGATGGACTGGGCCACATCTACAATGGTGGGGAGTGTGGTCTGTGTGATGGACTGGGCCACATCTACAATGGTGGGGAGTGTGGTCTGTGTGACGGACTGGGCCACATCTACAATGGTGGGGAGTGGGGTCTGTGTGATGGACTGGGCCACATCTACAATGGTGGGGAGTGTGGTCTGTGTGACGGACTGGGCCACATCTACAATGGTGGGGAGTGTGGACTGTGTGACGGACTGGGCCACATCTACAATGGTGGGGAGTGTGGTCTGTGTGACGGACTGGGCCACATCTACAATGGTGGGGAGTGTGGTGTGATGGACTGGGCCACATCTACAATGGTGGGGAGTGTGGTCTGTGTGATGGACTGGGCCACATCTACAATGGTGGGGAGTGTGGTCTGTGTGATGGACTGGGCCACATCTACAATGGTGGGCAGTGTGGTCTGTGTGATGGACTGGGCCACATCTACAACTCTCTACAACTCTTTATTGCGGTCTTGGGGATGGAGATCTCCAGAACATTTTCTCATCAAGGCGGCACGGTGGCGCAGCACGGTAGAGCCGCTGCCTCACAGCGCCAGAGACCCGGGTTCGATCCTGACCTCGGCTGCTGACTGTGTGGAGTTTGCACGTTCTACATGTGACCATGTTGGCAGAAGGTATAGAAGTTTGAAAGCGCGCACCACCACACTCAGGAACAGCTCCTTCCCCTCTGTTATCAGGCGTTTGAACGGCCCTTCCATAAGCCAGGGTGCTGTCCGATTCACCTCTACCCCATTGAGGACTCCGGGTGCTCCAGTTTCCTCCCACATTCCAAAGACGTTCCCCATGGATATTCTCATGTCGTTGCCTTCTGCATCAAACACCCCCAGAAATGATGAATTAGAAGATGTGCGGGTTTGTAGGTTAATCGGCCCCTCTGTAAATTGCCCCCTAGTGTGTAGGGAGTGGATGAGAAAGTGGGATAGCACAGAACTAGTGTGAACGGGCGATTGATGGTCAGAAGAAAGATACAAAGTGTTGGAATAACTCAACGGGCCTGGCAGCGTCTCTGGAGAAACGGAATAGGTGACGTTTCGGGTAGAGACCACCTTGGTGGGCCGAAGGGCCTGTTTCCATACTGTAACTCTAAACTAAACATGAGCCGATCAGGGAATTTTCTCTTCCCTTTTTATTTGTTTCTCCTACTGGAGAAATACTAATTGCGTCCCCCCCGCCCCCCCGAGAGCAGTGGATCCCCGCTGATGGACCCGAGGATGACTAATCTCTGCAGATGCTGGTTTGTCGCTCAGACCCAGGCTTTCTCGTTTATGCATCTTTCCATCACACGGCATCGTGACCAGCGCGTAATTGGATGCCATTTCCACTTACATGCCCGGCCTGATGAGTCGAGCATCGCCTCGGGCAGCGGCAGCAGCAGCAGCAGAACAGACGTCGAGTAAAAAAACCAAAGTGCACAACTAGTAGCTCGCACAGTGAACATGAAGGGCACCAGGTACAAAGTGAATGAATGAGTGAATGATTGGCCAAGTATTCCCATACAAGGAATTTGCCTTGGCGCTCAGCGCGCAAGTGACAACGTGACATATAGCGACAGTTAGGAATGACACATAAAACATTAAACATTAATAATAAAACGGGGGTACACAAAAAGCTGGAGAAACTCAGCGGGTGCAGCAGCATCTAAGGAGCGAAGGAGATAGGCGATGTTTCGGGTCGAGACCCTTCTTCAGACTGAGGTAGACAAAAGTGCTGGAGAAACTCAGCGGGTGCGGCAGCATCTATGGAGCGAGGGAAATAGGCGACATTTCGGGCCGAAACCCTGAAGGAAATAGGCAACGTTTCGGGCCGAAACCCTTCAGGGTTTCGGCCGGAAACATTGCCTATTTCTTTCGCTCCATAGATACTGCTGCACCCGCTGAGTTTCTCCAGCACTTTTGTCTACCTTCGATTTTCCAGCATCTGGATAGAGTGGATGTGGAGAGGATGTTTCCACTAGTGGGAGAGTCTACACACAAGGCACCAACGCAAATATCCCTGCAAAGAATAAACCGCTGCGACACGTCTAACCTACTTTAACCAACTGAACATTTGTAGGATAATTGGTCTGTGTAAATTGGATGAGAAAGTGGGATAACACAGGACTAGTGTGAGCAGTTGTTCCGTGGTCAGCGTGGACTCGATGGGCCAAAGGATCCGATTCCTTGCTGTATCTTTAACGTTCTGATGATAGATCTTCAACCTGTAACAATAACTCTTCCCCTAGATTTTTTTTAATATTTCAAAATAGACTTTATTCAAGTAATAAATGTATACAATACATCGACCGTGCAAAAAATCCATCCGACATTTCCGGAGGCTATACAAATTGTTCCATACAGTCTATATACATTGCTCAAATTTCCCAAATCGATCCCCCACCTGTGCCACTCACGTGGCCCCCCGGCATGGGATACCTTCCCTTATTTTGAGGGGCGTCTCCACCATACCGTGCCCCCCATGTCTCGCAGCGGAAGGACCTTCGACTGTGGCCCTCCCCCACCGAGCCTTGGCGTTGGCTGCACCGAGCTTCAGTACGTCCCTCAGTACGTACTCCTGCAGTCTGCAGCGGGCCAGTCGGCAACATTCCCCAACGGACATCTAGATGCTGCCTGACCTGATGAGTGTTTCCAGCATTGCCTATTTTTTAAGGCTATAGAATTTTAAAATGATAATAAAATCACAGATGACTTCCCTTCAAACCAGGCCGAGTGCAGTAGATGGGGTGACCACTATTTCCAGTCACCCTATCAAGTTTGAAGAAAGGTCTCGACCTGAAACATCACCTATTTCCTTCGCTCCATCGACGCTGCTGCACCCACTGAGTGTCGCCAACACTTTTGTCTACCTTCGATTTTCCAGCATCTGCAGTTCCTTCTTAAACTATTTCCAGTCCGATAATCAGCATCTCAAATATATCTCAGAGAATTTATTGATTGAAAGATACAGCGTGGAAACAGGCCCTTCGGCCCACCGAGTCCACACTAGTTCTATGTTATCCCACTTTCTCATCCACTCCCTACACACTAGGGGCCAATTAACGTACAAACCCGCACATCTTTGGGATGTGGGAGGAAACCAGAGCACCCGGAGGAAACCCACAAGGTCACATTGAGGACGTGCAAACTCCACACAGACAGCACCCGAGGTCAGGATCGAACCTGCGTCTCTGGTGCTGTGAGGCAGCGGCTCTACCCGCTGCGCCACCGTGCCGCTGATATAAACTATTAAAAGTTTCAATTAAAAAATGGTCCATTAACTAGAGAAAGAGATTTCGAGATCAATCCAGGAAATTTGTAGAGATGACTCACCTGGTGAGCATGGACAAGTTGGGCCGAAGGGCCTGTTTACTTGCAGTATGACTCTGTGACACAATCATGCAGAAGCAATTGAGAATCACTCACTGTTCAACAAGGGTTACACAAAAGGCTGCAGAAACTCAGCGGGTGCAGCAGCAACTAAGGAGCGAAGGAGATGGGCGACGTTTCGTGTCGAGACCCTTCTTCAGACTGAGCTTCGGGGGAGAGGGGGTTACATAGATAAGGAAAGGGTAAGAGATCAAAGGAGATGAAGGTCAAGGAAGATGTAGAACAGACCAACGTTAACTTGGAGAAGGTGACAACAAAGTAACCAGAGATACAATGTCATGAGGGAGACGGCCAGACTGGTCGGGGAACTGGGAAGGGGAGTGATGGAGAGAGAGAGAGAAAGAGAGAGAGAGAGAGAGAGAGGGAAAGCAAGGATTACTTCAAGTTCGAGAAGTCAATGTTCGTACCGCTGGGGTGTAAGCTGCCCTAGCGAAATATGAGGTGCTGCTCCTCCAATTAGTGCGGGGCCTCACTCTGACAGCGGAGGAGGCCCAGGACAGAAAGGTCAGTGTGGGAATGAGAGGGGGAATTAAAGTGTTTGGCAACTGGGAGATCAGGTAGGTTTAGGCAGACTCTCTTGTACCTGTGTGTGATTGTGCTGATGTATAGCAACATATTACAGAATTGGATGCAAAACAAATCTGGCATCTGGGTACAAATAGACACAAAGTGTTGGAGCAACTATACTTGTGTGTGATTGTACCCAGTCTCTGTTTGCTTTGTTGTCACCTTCTCCCAGTTAAGGGCCTGTCCCACCAGCATGCAACTCTATGCGATTAGCGCGACCTAACGTGGTCGCTTGAGCCGTCCGGCGTCGCGGGGCCGGTCCCACTTCAATCGCCAGAGCCGTGCGGAATTGTGCGGAGTTCATCCCGACATCGCGCGGGGCTCCGAAAAACTGACCGTGTTCAAAAATTCCGCGCGGCTACGGCTTGTCGGCTCGCAGTCGCCTTCACGCTTTACACACCGCCCCGACATCGTGCCTCCGTGAACCTATCTGTAGGTGCCTCTGTGACCCTCTATGTGTGTGGCTCCGTGGCCCTCTGTGTGTGTGTGCCTCTGTGCCCCTCTCTGTGTGCCCCTCTCTGTCCTGGCGAACTTACCTTAGACTTCACTCCAAGTTCGCCTCACCTTGCGCCGCGTTGCGCCACTCACCCGACCTCCACGCGGCCCTTGCTGCCGGTTTGGTCGCACTTGCCGCATGCTGGTGGGAACGGCCCTGTACAGGGATCATCCGACCTCCACGCGGCCCCCGCTTCTAGTTTGATCGCGTTCATCGCATAGAGTCGGATGCTGGTAGGACAGGCCCTTTACTCCCAGTTGCTAAACACTTTAATTCCCCCTCTCATTCCCACACTGACCTTTCTGTCCTGGGCCTCCTCCGCTGTCAGAGTGAGGCCCCGCACTAATTGGAGGAGCAGCACCTCATATTTCGCTAGGGCAGCTCACACCCCAGCGGTATGAACATTGACTTCTCGAACTTGAAGTAATCCTTGCTTTCCCTCTCTCTCTCTCTCTCTCTCTCTCTCTCTATCACTCCCCTTCCCAGTTCCCCGACCAGTCTGGCCGTCTCCCTCATGACATTGTATCTCTGGTTACTTTGTTGTCACCTTCTCCAAGTTAACGTTGGTCTGTTCTACATCTTCCTTGACCTTCATCTCCTTTGATCTCTTACCCTTTCCTTATCTCTGTAACCCCCTCTCCCCTGAAGCTCAGTCTGAAGAAGGGTCTCGACACGAAACGTCGCCCATCTCCTTCGCTCCTTAGATGCTGCTGCACCCGCTGAGTTTCTCCAGCATTTTGTGTTGCCTCGATTCTCCAGCATCTGCAGTTCCTTCCTTATCTCTGTTCTACAAGGGTTTGGTTAGCAATGACAGAGGCGCACTACCATCTGGTGGTCTATACAATCAAGTGCAGTACCTTGGAGTTGAGTCCATCCACAGTTGGTTCTATATATTCCTTCAGGTGCAATAGCAATTAATATTTTGCCGGAAGAAAATAATCAATTATTCCTGATTTCTAAATAGTGCTTGATTTTGTGCTTTATGTTCCACCTGACAATATTTTTAATGTACATATAAAATGCCCTTAAACGGATCCTCTTCAATCCTGGGCACAAATTTCATAATCTCTTCGCCATCCTGGTGTTCTGTTTAAGTTCCCTCCTCGATATTTCTCAAAGGCCCTATCTGATTTCATCTTCCTAAATTTCACATCTGCTTCTAGATTCTTCGGTGCTGGCTCGAAGGGCCGAATGGCCCACTCCTGCACCTATTGTCTATTGTCACATTTGCTTCTGTATTCTTCTTGACTAAATTTGTAAGTTGAGATAGATAGAGCTCTTAGGGCTAATGGAATCGAGGGATATGGGGAGAAAGCAGGAACAGATACTGATTTTGGATGATCATCCATGATCATGTTGAATGGTGCTGGCTCGAAGGGCCGAATGGCCCACTCCTGCACCTCTTTTTTATGTTTCTATTCAGGTGCCAGGGGTTATGGGGAGAAGGCAGGAGAATGGGGTTAGGAGGGAGAGATAGATCAGCCAAGATTGAATGGCGGGGTAGACTTGATGGGCCGAATGGCCTAATTCTGCTCCGACGATTCACTTTGCACGAGCTTTGGGACAATTACAACTGCAAATTTGTTTTCAGCCAGATTTGAAATTCTTACAAAGTCCAAAGTTATGTCAATCAAATATGTTGATCCACAAAATAACAATGCTTGGGATGAAAAATTGAACAGGGCTTCTGTTCATGAATAAAGTGAACATATGTGGGCATCTGGTGCCAAGACAATAATACTAGTAATGGTCATCAAAGTTACAGGGGGAGAAATTTAAGACTAGTCTGGGTTCAAATTAGTCCATTTAGAACATAGAAACATAGAAAAATAGGTGTAGGAGTAGGCCATTCAGCCCTTCGAGCCTGCACCGCCATTCAATGTGATCATGTCTGATCATCCAACTCAGTATCCCGTACCTGCCTTCTCTCCTTACACCCCCTGATCCCTTTAGCCACAAGTGCCACATCTAACTCCCTCTTAAATATAGCCAATGAACTGGCCTCAACTACCTTCTGTGGCAGAGAATTCACCACTCTCTGTTAAAGAATGTTTTTCTCATCTCGGTCCTAAAGGAATTCCCCCTTATCCTTAGACTGTGACCCCTTGTTCTGGACTCCCCCAACATCGGGAACAATCATCTAGCTTGTCCAACCCCTTAAGAATTTTGTAAGTTTCTATAAGATCCCCCCTCAATCTTCTAAATTCCAGCGAGTACAAGCCGAGTCTATCCAGTCTTTCCTCATATGAAAGTCCCGACATCCCAGGAATCAGTCTGGTGAATCTTCTCTGTACTCCCTCTATGGCAAGAATGTCTTTCCTCAGATTAGGAGACCAAAACTGTACGCAATACTCCAGGTGTGGCCTCACCAAAACTCTGTACAACTGAAGTAGAACCTCCCTGCTCCTATACTCAAATCCTTTCGCTCTGAACAATCCTGTCCTTTCCCAGGACAGATTTGACCCTGTCCTGGGAAGATCCATGGGTATTATTTATCTACACTAAATTAATATATACTATTAGAATATAGAATAGTAGTACAGCACAGGACCAGGCCCTAGGATAATGTCTGTGCCGAACATGTTGCCAAGTTCAACTGATCTCCTGTGCCTGCACATGATCCATATCCTTCCATACCCAGCAAACCCTTGACCTCTCCATGGATTGTCACCTTGTCGTGGTGGAGACGCTTGTGTGGTCCTGAGATGCTGAGAGCGATGCCGTCTGGAGCGATGCTCCTGGTAGGGCCACCCATGGCGGTAAGGTCGAGGGGGAGGTCTCTGACAAAGAGCAATCCAACCAAGACCTCAACGGTGGAACAGGCGGAGGATGATGGGTGACCTTAGTGGAGCGTCACAACGGCTGGGAAGGCGGATGAAGGCTGCGGCAGAAAAGGGTCTCCGGTCGTCTTGGACTCCATGCCACTGGATCCTGACCCAGATCTGTCAAGGACCGTGGGGTGGGCTGTCTGTGCACCAGTCTCCCCACATTAAACAAAGTCACGCACAGGCGTCCTCCATGAGAGGACAGTCATACTCGTTTCGAGTGACTGCCGATGAAAGCCTTGAACATCACTCTCGTATCTGCCTCCACCACCACCCCTGGCAGTGCGTTCCAGGCACCCACCACCCTCTGTGCAGAAACATCTGGGCACATCTCCTTTAACTTTTGCCCCTCATGCCTTAAACCTATGACCTTTAGTCTTTGATATTTCCACCCAAGGAGAAAGGTTGTAACTGTCTACCTTATCTATACCTCTCATAATTTTATACACTACCATCAGGTCCAAGCCTGTCCCACACTTTTTGTAGCTTGTCCCCATCATATCCAGGCAGAATTCTGGTAAACCTCTTTGGAGGGGGTGCAGAAGCGCCCACATTCTTCCTGTGTTGGGGCGACCATACATGCACGCAATGCTGCAAATGCAGCCCAATGCAAAGTCGGCATCTTGACTACCCATTAAAGCAAGAGCCGACAATGCTGGACAGACTTTGGTCTGTTTATTATTCTTGCCGCTGGAGGAAGAGATGCATGCCAGCCAGCTTTTATCGAGAAAGATTCTTGCAAATATCGAGTGCCAGTCCTGGCTACCACTTGCATTCTTCAACCGAGACTGAAAACAAAGATTAGAAGCGTTGGCTTCCGTTCCAAATGCCTGACTGCTTGTCCAAAACCATAAACAATTCTGTTGATTTCTGCTAAATTTTGCACAGATGTAGCTTTAATAAATGTAAACATACGTCTGCACTCTGTGCTTGGACGTGAGGATGCCGGGAGAATGGGATTAGAGTTTACAGATACAGTGCAGAAACGGGCCCTATGGTCCACCGAGTCCGCGTCGACCAGCGATCACCCCCCCACACTGGCACTATCCTACACACTAGGGACAATTTACAATTTTACTGAAGCCAATTAACCTACAAACCTGCACGTCTTTGGCGTTTGGGAGGGAACCGGAACACCCGGAGAAAACCCACGCAGTCACAGGGAGAACGTGCAAACTCCGTACAGACAGCGCCCACAGTCAGGATCGAACCCGGATCTCTGGCGCTGTGAGGCAGCAGCTCTACCGCTGCGCCACCGTGTCAGCCCCAAATTTAATGCAGGATCATCGTAAATGGGTATTTGTTGGCCATCACAGATTCGATGGACTGAAGGGCCCATTCCTTCTGTACCACCACGTGACTCGACAGGTCAGATAAAATTGATCGCATCTTCAGTTAATGTTTTTGTCGATAACTTTACAATTATTCCTGCTGTAAAAGTGTGCTCTTTTGTGCCACGGCATTCATTATCTGTGCCTTGAAACTCTCCCTTGTGGGATAGTGTTACATATGACACATAGTCGATGGAATTAATTTTGGATACAGGTGACTCAACTGGATAATGCGTTTGGAGCTCTTCACAGGACAAATTGCCGCATGATTATCTGCCTGTTGCCAAGAGTCTAGTACCGACAGCTTCAGTTCCAAGCACTCTGCCTGTTAAATCTATCTGCATCATTGTTTCCAGCTGTGTCACATTTTGTGGTTTCTTTGGTCAATAATGCATGCCCATCCTTTCGCCTATTGGATTTAGTCTTAGTTTAGAGACACAGCATGAAAACAGGCCCTTCGGCCCACCGAGTCCGCACCGACCAGCGATCCTCGCATGCCAACACTATCCTACACACACCAGGGACAATTTTTACACTTGTGCCAAGCCAATTAAGCTGCAAACCTGTACGTCCTTGGAGCGAGGGAGGAGCCTGAAGATCTTGGAGAAAGCTCACGTGGTCAGGGGGAGAACGTACAAACTCCGTAAAGACAGCACCTGTGGTCAGGATCGAACCTGGGTCTCTGGCGTTGTAAGGCAGCAACTGACCGCCGCATCACCGTGCTGCCCACTTGGGGAGAATAAATCACCTGTCAAACAGAATCTTAACCCAGCGCTAGTGATTGGATTCATAGAAAACATAGAAACATAGAAATTAGGTGCAGGAGTAGGCCATTCGGCCCTTCGAGCCTGCACCACCATTCAATATGATCATGGCTGATCATCCAACTCAGCATCCCGTACCTGCCTTCTCTCCATACCCTCTGATCCCCTTAGCCACAAGAGCCACATTTAACTCCCTCTTAAATATAGCCAACGAACTGGCCTCAACTACCCTCTGTGACAGAGAGTTCCAGAGACCCACCACTCTCTGTGTGAAAAAAGTCCTTCTCATCTCGGTCCTAAAGGATTTCCCCCTTATCCTTAAGCTGTGACCCCTTGTCCTGGACCTCCCCAACATCGGGAACAATCTTCCTGCATCTAGCCTGTCCAACCCCTTAAGAATTTTGTAAGTTTCTATAAGATCCCCTCTCAATCTCCTAAAATCTAGAGAGTATAAACCGAGTCTATCCAGTCTTTGTTCATAAGACAGTCCTGACATCCCAGGAATCAGTCTGGTGAACCTTCTCTGCACTCCCTCTATGGCAATAATGTCCTTCCTCAGATTTGGAGACCAGAACTGTACGCAATACTCCAGGTGTGGTCTCACCAAGACCCTATACAACTGAAGTAGAACCTCCCTGCTTCTATACTCAAATCCTTTGCTATGAAAGCTAACATACCATTCGCTTTCTTCACTGCCTGCTGCACCTGCATGCCTACTTTCAATGACTGGTGTACCATGACACCCAGGTCGCGCTGCATCTCCCCTTTTCCTAATCGGCCTCCATTTAGATAATAGTCTGTTTTCCTATTTTTGCCACCAAAGTGGATAACCTCACATTTATCCACATTATACTGCATCTGCCAAACATTTGCCCACTCACCCAGCTTATCCAAGTCACCTTGCAGTCTCCTAGCATCCTCCTCACAGCTAACACTGCCCCCCAGCTTAGTGTCATCCGCAAACTTGGAGATATTGCCTTCAATTCCCTAATCCAGATCATTAATGTATATTGTAAATAGCTGGGGTTCCAGCACTGAGCCTTCCGGTACCCCACCAGTCACTGCCTGCCATTGTGAAAACGACCCCTTTACTCCTACTCTTTGCTTCCTGTTTGCCAGCCAGTTGTCTATCCACATCAATACTGAACCCCCAATGCCGTACGCTTTAAGTTTATACACTAATCTCTTATGTGGGACCTTGTCGAAAGCCTTCTGGAAGTCCAGATACACCACATCCACTGGTTCTCCCCTATCCACGCTACTAGTTACATCCACGAAAAATTCCACAAGATTTGTCAGATATGATTTACCTTTCGTAAATCCATGCTGACTTTGTCCAATGATTTCACCACTTTCCAAATGTGCTGATATCCCATCTTTAATAACTGACTCTAGCAGTTTCCCCACTACCGATGTTAGACTAACTGGTCTGTAATTCCCCGTTTTCTCTCTCCCCCCCTTCTTAAAAAGAGGGGTTACATTTGCTACCCGCCAATCCTCAGGAACTACTCCAGAATCTAAAGAGTTTTGGAAGATTATCACTAATGCATCCACGATTTCCGGAGCTACTTCCTTAAGTACTCTGGGATGCAGCCTATCTGGCCCTGGGGATTTAGTATCTGGCCCTGGGGGATTCAGGAAATGAGAATGAGTGAATTATGAGTCCATGATTTACAAATCTACACACTAGGGGCAATTTACAGAGGACGATTAACCTACAAACCCGCACGTCTTTGGGATGTGGGAGGAAACCAGATCCTGGAGGAAACCCACGCGGTCACAGGGAGAATGTGCAAACTCCACACAGACAGCACCCGAGGTCAGGACCGAACCTGGTTCGCTGGCGCTGTGTGGCATCAGCTCTACCAGCTACGCCTCTGTGGCAAAAACAATTTAATGCACACATAACCACACAAAGAAGATGCGAAGGGCGATACACAAAGTGCTGGAGGAACTCAGCGGGTCAGGCAGTGTCTGTGGCGGGAATGGACGGGCAACGCTTCAGGTCGAGACCCTTCGGGAGAAGGAACCCGACCTGTAACGTCATCTGTCCATTCCCTCCACAGATGCTAGGTGACTCGCTGAATTCCTCCAGCACTTTGTGTCTTCTGCTCAAGATGCCAGGATCTGCAGTTCCTCGCGTCATCAGCAACCCTTAGTTTGACACTAGGAAGATAAATAACAGTTGGTAAATAAGCATCGACGTGGAGTTTATGAAGTATTCACTGGCCTTTCAGAACACGTAGTCCACAGCTTTGATCCTGTTAGTGAAACTCAGCGCCCCATCATAAATTAAATGGGTTACATCACAAGCAGAATTAAACACCAGCAGAATTAAAGAATAGGTCACAATAATTCTCTGCCTCAGAGGGCAGTGGTGGCAGGTTCTCTGGATGCTTTCAAGAGAGAGCTAGATAGGGCTCTCAAAAATGGCAGAGTCAGGGGATATGAGGAGAAGGCAGGAACGGGGTACTGATTGTGGATGATCAGCCATGATCACATTGAATGGCGGTGCTGGCTCGAAGGGCCGAATGGCCTACTCCTGCACCTATTGTCTATTGTCCATTGTCTATAATACAAACACGAAGGTAGATAAAAATGCTGGAGAAACTCAGCGGGTGAGGCAGCATCTATGGAGCGAAGGAATAGGTGATGTTTTGGGTCGAAACCCTTCTTCGGAGGTTGATTGGAGTCTGAAGAAGGGTCTCGACCCGAAACATCACCTATTTCCTTTGCTCCATAGATGCTGCCTCGCCCGCTGAGTTTCTCCAGCATTTTTGTCTACCTTCGATTTTCCAGCATCTGCAGTTCCTTCTTAAATAATACAAACACGGGTAACATTAGTGATGGAATACTTTTTAATCAGTGCTAAATAAATAAAATGGCAGATGCGGCCCCCTGATACTGATGGTACTCCACGCACGCAGTTACTTTAGCACGGTAAACTGAACAGCAACATCCCCATCATAATCAGGGGCTATGCACATCACGATCGATCATCTGGAGGCTTTTTCCGAGCCTCAGCTTCCTTCTTGAAGTCTTGAAACTTCTTGTGGATATTTGGAATCTAAAAAGAGATCAAAAGTTCGAGAGGTCAGCTTTCTAATGTCCGCAGGTCATAGATTCTAGGAGCAGAATTGGGCCATTCGGCCCATCAAGTCTACTCTGCCATTCAATCATAGCTGATCTATTTCTCCCTAACCCAATTCTCCTGCCTTCTCACCATAACCCCTGACACCCGCACTAATCAAGAATCTGTCAATCTCCGCCTTACAAATATCTATTGACAGCCTCCACAGCCTTCTGTGGCAATGAATTCCAGATTCACCACCCTCTAACTAAATAAATTCCTCCCCATCTCCTTCCTAAAGGAACATCCTTATATTCTGAGGCCGTGGCCTCCGGTCCTGGATTCTCCCCCCTGTGGAAACATCCTCTCCACATTCACTCTATCCAGGCCTTTCATTTTCAGTAAGTTTCAATGAGGTCCCTCTAGTGAGTAAATACTCTACTCTGGCCAAGGAAGACCTAAAGACAAGACTAATTTTGCCTGAAGAGTCCTGACCCAGCGTTGTTTGCCCATTCCCTCTACAAGTGCTGCCTGACCCGCTGAGTTACTTTGTGCTTGGTTTGGGAACAGCTCAGTAAGAAATTGCAGAGAGTTGTAGATGTGGCCCAGTCCCACACACAGACCACACTCCCCACCATTGTAGATGTAGCCCAGTCCCACACAGACCACACTCCCCACCATTGTAGATGTAGCCCAGTCCCACACACAGACCACACTCCCCACCATTGTAGATGTAGCCCAGTCCCACACACAGACCACACTCCCCACCATTGTAGATGTAGCCCAGTCCCACACACAGACCACACTCCCCACCATTGTAGATGTGGCCCAGTCCCACACAGACCACACTCCCCACCATTGTAGATGTAGCCCAGTCCCACACAGACCACACTCCCCACCATTGTAGATGTGGCCCAGTCCCACACAGACCACACTCCCCACCATTGTAGATGTAGCCCAGTCCCACACACACCACACTCCCCACCATTGTAGATGTAGCCCAGTCCCACACAGACCACACTCCCCACCATTGTAGATGTGGCCCAGTCCCACACAGACCACACTCCCCACCATTGTAGATGTAGCCCAGTCCCACACACACCACACTCCCCACCATTGTAGATGTAGCCCAGTCCCACACAGACCACACTCCCCACCATTGTAGATGTGGCCCAGTCCCACACACAGACCATACTCCCCACCATTGTAGATGTGGCCCAGTCCCACACAGACCACACTCCCCACCATTGTAGATGTAGCCCAGTCCCACACAGACCACACTCCCCACCATTGTAGATGTGGCCCAGTCCCACACAGACCACACTCCCCACCATTGTAGATGTGGCCCAGTCCCACACAGACCACACTCCCCACCATTGTAGATGTGGCCCAGTCCCACACACAGACCACACTCCCCACCATTGTAGATGTAGCCCAGTCCCACACACAGACCACACTCCCCACCATTGTAGATGTAGCCCAGTCCCACACACAGACCACACTCCCCACCATTGTAGATGTGGCCCAGTCCCACACAGACCACACTCCCCACCATTGTAGATGTAGCCCAGTCCCACACAGACCACACTCCCCACCATTGTAGATGTGGCCCAGTCCCACACAGACCACACTCCCCACCATTGTAGATGTAGCCCAGTCCCACACACACCACACTCCCCACCATTGTAGATGTAGCCCAGTCCCACACAGACCACACTCCCCACCATTGTAGATGTGGCCCAGTCCCACACAGACCACACTCCCCACCATTGTAGATGTAGCCCAGTCCCACACACACCACACTCCCCACCATTGTAGATGTAGCCCAGTCCCACACAGACCACACTCCCCACCATTGTAGATGTGGCCCAGTCCCACACACAGACCATACTCCCCACCATTGTAGATGTGGCCCAGTCCCACACAGACCACACTCCCCACCATTGTAGATGTAGCCCAGTCCCACACAGACCACACTCCCCACCATTGTAGATGTGGCCCAGTCCCACACAGACCACACTCCCCACCATTGTAGATGTGGCCCAGTCCCACACAGACCACACTCCCCACCATTGTAGATGTGGCCCAGTCCCACACACAGACCACACTCCCCACCATTGTAGATGTGGCCCAGTCCCACACAGACCACACTCCCCACCATTGTAGATGTGGCCCAGTCCCACACAGACCACACTCCTCACCATTGTAGATGTAGCCCAGTCCGTCACACAGACCA